>JBCFYV010005569.1:0-14153 GCA_039000515.1 Timema cristinae | reverse complement strand
ACCGCGTACTCTGTGTGGTACAAAAGCCATTACATTTTTGCACCAAACTTCATCGCCAAACTTTGATTAATCGGGAAATCGTAGCGCTGCCACGAATATGATTCACAATTTTTACTACGTCACTCAGCGCGCTTAGAAAATCTGAAGGAAGCGTCTTAAGGGGCCGCCTCCGGTACGTAAATAGTATCAATCGTGTGAGGAGGCCTCGTCTTAAAAGAAATGCTCTGTGCTGTTTTCTTGAACTACAGCGTCCTGTCTCTGTCTAATCTTATCCTCTTTACACTTTCCCCACCACCCCATACTACCACACGATGTCAGGAGAAAGAAAAAGGGAAAAGGGAAAACCCTATCTCAAGTAAAAAGGGAAAGGGAAATGCGGGGCTGAATCGCCCTACAGAGCCCAGCCGTCAAGTATGTATTTATCTTTTGGTATTTTGCTAGCTTGAGTTTTTCGTGAAGGGTTCACAAACAAGCACAATCAATTCTTGATTAGATGGTTAAACTTGTCTGGAAACCGTAACAAAAAATTGTCTTTAAAAACACACACTTTTATAGATGCCACTTTTTAGGGAATATGAATTTAAAACTATACAATAATTAATCACGTGGAAAGACCAAATTTATATCTTATTTCATTTAGTTGATAGATTTTGCGTCAAACCGAGGAGTATAAGGAGTTCCATCACAAGGCCCTATACACCCAACCCCTCTTAGATTTATTCTATCGGGAGAAAAGGGTTTTAGTAAATAATATAAATAAATAAAATACATAAATAATAGGTTAATTGTCTTTGTGTAACCTATTTTCCACTTTTAATTAATTTTAATTTTAGGTGCTTATTCAAGCTATCAGTAATTTCCTCTGATTATCTAGCTGACAGGAAAAAAAAAAGGGAAAAGTTTTTGAAAATGCACCCGTCTTGTTTAGAGAAAGGGCTGTGGATAAATTTATTTATTATATAAATTAAACTTTTCCACGCAGAGGACAGAATATTTATTAATATTGGATCCCTTGGGCAAGCTATTTAGCGTTCTACTTCAATTCGATCTATAATAATACTGGTCATATGGTTTATATCGAAGTGAGTGCTCATAGAAATAAGAATATATAGAAAGAGGGTGGGGATAGGGGTGAGGGTTTGAGGGGGGAGTGTGGTTTTTTTTAAGTCCAAAAACAATTATAATGTATTTCTTCATCAACAAAGTGGGGGTAGTTAAAATCTTTGCTTGAGTTTACTATTGTTTAAACAGTAAACAAATAGTTACTTTATTTGGCAAATTAAAAATAAAATCGTAACTCCAAATATTTTTCTGAAAGCATCCAATTTACAAAAATATGATAGTGGAAGAACACTTCAAATATCTTCTAGACGGGGATCCAAATTACAGAAGTTACAAGTCAATAGTCAATCCAATCTATTACTTATATAAGATCATATTTTTTAACAAAACACTTCATGAGGCTATACAGACTTGACAGCGTTAAATCCGTTGGGTATGTCTCACACTCAGGCATGATTCAAGGTAGGGGAAATTTAAGAGGTATAATCACCCCCCCCCCCCCCTTTTGAGCTTTTTTTTCAAAAATTTGACGGATTGAAGGGTGCTGTGCTTCTCTCCAGAAATACGTCCAATGTGTTCGACAAAACAGCTTCACCTTGTTTAACCCAAACCTGGCTTTCCCTCCCACTCCCCTCCTATTTCACTCCTCCTTTGTGTAATAAACAGCGTGTTTTTTACTTTTGATTTTATTTTCTTTATTTTTACTAAAATATAGTCACTTGAATTAGGCATCTTTATTTTTGACAATTTTTATTTTAAATTTTAAAAATTTATAATCACAAAGGAAAAACAGTGGCTATATCTAAAAATTTAAAAAGATGGTAACCAAATCCAAGATAACAGATATTTATAACCAATATACGTTTAATCAGCAACTATTAGGTACAAAATATACTTAAGAGCACCATTTTGAACTTGGAAATATATATATTTTTCCGGGGAGTAAAAATACTCCTGGGGCACGGACCACCATTTTATTGGTTCCAAAAGGGTATTGCTTTTGTGGTGTAGTCTCTCCCCCCCCCCCCCCCTCGACATAATTCCTGGATCCACCACTGCTCTCATTGTATTGAGATTTTGGGGTTTATTTTCAACCATTGCTTAAAGGGGATTTAACATTTATATAATGCTTTGTATTTAATCTTTTATTTATCCTTCTTTGTTTTCAGGAGGGGGGGGGGGGGCGGAGGCTTGGACCCACTGAACCCCCTTGTGTGTACGCCCCCTGCTCTATAGGTATCTTATTTTTAAAAATTTTCGGGAAGGGGGTCACTCCAATTTTAAATTTCAGATACAAATAATTTAAAAAAATCCAGGTGAGACTCTAAATTGATTCTAAAAACATCCGATTAACCACAAATGTCCAGGTGAAGATCATTTCAAATGCATTTAAAGACATACATGAATTTTTTTTTAGAGAATACCACTTTAAATAGTTTCTAGCGGCATCTATTTTTATTTTCAATTAAAGGTGAGGACCACTCCAAATGGTTTATAGAAGCATCTAAATTAAAAAAAAAAAAAAAAAAAAGGGAGATGACTTCTCCAAATAGCATAAAAATAATTTGATTTTAAAAATTTTGGGAGGAGGATATCTACAAATACCTTTTAGGGACATCCACGTTTCAAACATTTATCGTGAAGAGGGGTAGAGTAAGGGGGAAGGCAACTTCTCAAAAAACTCATTTTTGCTTACAGCCCCCACCACCCCCTTCCTTCACAAAATAACGTTACGCCGCCACTGGTATCAGCCAATCCTTGCAACTGGTACAAAATAGGGTGCGCCCTGAACTTTTTTTAATTGACCTACTATTGTCAACCAGAGAACTACGCCTAGAGGTTTACAAGGATGAAAGTTGAGAAATTGAATTTTATAGCTAGATTTTCATAAAAAAGGGCATAGACTAAAAATTTTTTTGATACAGTAGTGATGAATTTATTTAATATATTTTTGGTAGAGCTTAAAAAGATTTTCCCTTTAAAATTTTATAAAGACAGGGAGGGATAAGTTGCAGGAGAAATAAGTGGACGCCGAGGCCCAGTAGTTCCCGTGGGCGGAATTTAGTACTTGCAATAATTACGGCAAATAGGGTTTTTATAGTATATATTATATATATATTTTTACTTTCTCTCTATCTTACAGGTAGAGAGTATGGTGATCGTCAAAAAAATCAAACCGAGATTTTGATGAATCTTGACGTTTCATGAACTTCCTGAATTTAATAGCAATGCGATGCCCTTTAAAGATGTGCAACACCTAATAAAAGTTAAAATTTTAACCGGAAGTCAAAATTTTAATAGGAAGTGTTAGCCCCTTGCCGACCTAATATAATCTTTTTTATTGGTCCAACATAAAAATTTGAGGACATTAATTCTTTAAAAATAAAATTTAAATTTTAAAACCGGACTCAAAAATGATGTTTACATAATTTATATGCAATTTATGCTTAGAGTTATATTATTTCGTTTAAACATATATTTCAAGTTTTGAGTAAATATCGTCATTTTTAAACAATAGAGCGAGAAAGTCCGTGCGGGGTTCTGTACCATTTAATGTAAATATATTTGTTACTGTATATAAAAATAGATCATTGGATGTAATTCTTGTATTTTAAATTTTGTTATGGTACATAATTAATTTTAAACAAATATCAAAACTTTATAGTTCAGACTATTCATATAACCATTTTACAGTGTAATGGATGGTATGGTATTGTTTATAGTTTGGGATTAAATTGTAGACGTCATCAGGATTGATTTCTCATCACCAACCAGCTTGAGGGATGGCAGAATTATTATCCGCTTGTGACAAACCCTAATCTGCTCCTGACTATAAATATCTCCTTCACCTTAATAACCCGGTTTATGGTAGTAGGCTATAGTATTGATATATAAAACCCAAATTTGGGTTATTAGAAATATATTAGTAGGGCTAACAATTAGCACAGAAAAGTCAACCCAAAAGAACGTCCACCCCACGCAAACATAGATATTCTATGAGAGTGGTTCCCATCCTTTACCATTTCGCAGACTCCCTCGAGCCAATGATAATTGACCGTGAGCCCGTAACCTACCCAACAAACAGGGTGAAATAAAAAACTTACTATTCTACGTAACCAAATTATATATATATATTGTCTACAGTAATGGAAAAAAATAGATTTTTAAGAAAATTGTGAATAGCGTTTTTTTTTTAAAATATAATGTGAAATTAAAATAAAGATAACTTAAGAAAACTAGGGCTTATATTTACTTCTCGGGCCCCCACAGGTGTCTTCGCAGACCACTAGGTACCCGTGAACCCAGGTTGGGAACCTCTATCACATTCAATCTCCGAGTGTGGGCATTTATTAGATTTAAATTTCAGATATAAAATGTGGAGATTATTATTTAATTTTGGACAAGTAGTCGGGATATTATGGATCATGAAAACGAAATAACTAGCGTATGATTGCCCTAAACAGCTATATGCTCACACAAAACTGATTATAGTTACCCTTTTAAAATTATTTAGAAACTCACCTTTCTTCAGAAGAAGGGAACAAAAGATTTGCAATCTATATTTCTGTCGGTTTTTGCATATAAGGTTTTTGCTGGTTCGATGAATTGTTACCACCTCTGTTAGTATGTAAGTTATTTGTCTTTACTAAGCATACTCTGTGGATAAATAAGGTAACTTTTTAAGAAACTGATTTTCTATGAATACGATTAAACTACAAAATCAAAAGCTATAAACGGTTTTATTTGAAAATTTCTGACAGTAGACAAACATAAAGCCAAATTTATAATTCCGAAATGATGTTTTGTGTTTTGGTCAAACAATCATCAAAATCATAGAAATTTATTACATACTTTTATTAAATGGTTATTTTTCTATAACCAGTAGATAATATTCTGAAAATTGAATATAATGTTGTTGTATAAAAAATTGGGTTAAATCTAATAAATCACTATGCTTTGCCTTAGATTTGGCAAATTTGTATTTCAGCTAGTAGCTCAAAGATCTCACACCAAAAGTGTAATTACCTGAGCATTCTTGCAAGAAATATCTATGCATGCAAAATAAACAGGATTTAATTTTGTCAAGTGTGTTCAAGTATTAATTATTGTGACATAAAACTTTTGATTTTGAAAAAATCTAACAATTTAATTTAAAAAACTTTAAAACAAATATTCCAGTACCTATTTTTTTATTATGTACTCATGTGAACAAATATTATTCTAAATTTAATTTCTTATGCATTATTAATAACACACTTTTGGTTTTAAAATAATCCTTTGTTACTTTTTTGAAAACAAAACTATAAAATAAATATTAAAACAAGAGTATAGAAAAAAATAATATAATTTTACTAGGGACGAAGAAGTATTTGATACGAAAAAAATGCTCTCACATTAGCGTGTATAAAACCAAAGTAAATTTCACATTTAAAAAAAACTACCTCTCATGCACCTTGGTGGAATTCGTAAAAATTATCTCAACATGTAAGGAACTAGGTGACCTGGTGGGCTAGGGATAAGGGGTCAGACTTCTGTGCTAGGGGGCTGGGGGTTTAATCCGGTCCCGGCAAAGATTTATTTGATTGCCAAACCCTTCCTTCACCTCTGTCAAGATGTGTTTTTAATCACAACTTTTGAATGTGAGGAATGCCAGGCCTTCACCGTGGTTCGGATCCACGTTAAACTGTAGATCCTCCATTTCATCTCACAATCACCCTACCATTACACATTAGCGTATGTGCGTATAAGTCGAAACGGGGATTAAGACATGGGGTTAATAATAATGTAAGGCACTAATCCTGAAACATTTGTCAATATTAGTGCATGATTAGTGCTTTAAATCCCGCAGTCTCAGAATTTTGTTTTTTTATATACAACGTACTAAGAAGCGTACATTACTGGCTGAGGGAGACTAGCTTCACGCAGCCCCAACATGTAAAGCAATAATTCAGAAACACGTGTCAATACTTAGTAATAACCTTGCTTTCAATCAATAGTGCTCAGTTTAAAGATTAGAAAATTTAGGTTTACATCCAAAAAGTTTTTGAATTTACAGTATATCACAGGTAAACTTCTATATCTTGATACGAACCCTAATTGTTGCGATATTTACGGTTAAAATATGGGCTTTGTTTAATATTGAAAAGGCAAATTCACACTTTCTCAAAATTAATTGTTGCTCAAGATTTTTATATTGTAAAGTGATTTTGGAACTTTTTCAGTTGAGACAACCAATCAGGCACTAATCATTGTAATAATTTCTCTAGATTAACCTTCACGTATCAGATCTGAATTAATCTTTATTAAAATTAACTTTTATCTTGCGTGTAATAAAAATTTGTTTTAATATATAGTTATACATATTTTAAGAAAAATTAAATTGTCCATTATCACTTTGTTGGTAATTAGTAAAACGTACGTTTAAAAATAACCTTCCCCTCTTATTTCTCTTCATTTAATGTTTTTTTTACAGTCCCAAGGAATGACCAAACAAATAAATGCAACAGAATTCAAATTATTGTTTTTTTACTTACGGGACTAGCTTAATTAAACTTTTCCCGGGCGGGATTTTAACCCCATCCCCCTGATATAGGAGCAACACGGTAAAATGAAACTATCACGCAACCGTTGAACAGTGAACTAGCCTATTTTTTACTAATAAATCAGTTGTACTTACTTTGATCCATTAATAAAACGTTCTTCGATCCTAATTTTTTGCGGTGAGCAGTATTCGAAGTCTAGTTTTTTTCCCTTTACGGTAGCCCTTTTTGCTTGTGTTATTGTTCATAGTCGAAGTTTTAGTTTATCGAAAAAACAATATAATTCTATGTTATTAATATATTTTAAATTTTAAATACAAACATAAGAAGGAAAAGCATACACAACTGTTCGGAAACACAGGATATTTGTAAAACACATTTATTCATACATATACAAAAAAGGGGTGACTGCGGTCTAGGGGTTAAGGTGTCGGACTTCTCTGGCTTTGGGGTCTGGGGTTCAATCCTCGGTCCCGGCACAAATTTTCTGATTACCAAATCCTTCCTTCACATCTGAAAATACATCTTTTTGAAATGTGGGGAATGCCATGGCCTCTACCGTGGTTTGGATTCCACGTTAAACTGTAGGGCCTCCATTTCATCCCCACAATCACCCTACCCTTACACATTAGCGTAAGTGCGTATAACCGAACGGGTAGTAAGGGCGCGGTGCTAAAATAATAATAAAAATAATAAACAATAAGAGCTACAACAGATATTATTATTTTAAACCATTTAAACACCTATTATCTAAAAATGTGCCTGTCACTGTGTGTTTGTCTCAACTCTAAACAAGGCGAAAGGGAGGGACATCCAACTAAAAGTGCGTTTTGCGCATGGGGTCAATTGCCTTTCCTTCTTTCTTCCGGCTATTCTTTTCTTCCAAAGCGAGTGGGGATATGGCTGCGCCACGTGATGCCCAAAAGCATTAGCTTTTACGCGTCCAAAACAGCAAAAGGAATTAGCAAAATTTTCTTTACATTTTCTTTTTTGACCTTATCAAAAAATGACTTAATTTGTTCTGAAAGGTTGTATCTAGGGTTATTCAGTAGTTACCCTCGTCTCAGAACTGTGACAATATATTTAAAGGGCCATTGAAAATGACAAATTTTCGATATTTCATTAATTTTTTATACATATAGATTATCAAAATGTAAGGTTGAGAATACTAGATAAGCATGTTCCCCCCTTTTATCTTCATTTCGGCTTAAGTTAAGTTTGTAAAAATAAAACAATACCTAACCAGGGCTATTTCCTGAACGTCTGTAACGCATTCCAGCGCTCCGGAAGGCGGCCCCCTTAACAGCCAAAGCGTAACAGTGTATCATGCAGTGATAAGATAAAACTTGAGAGCAACTTGTTTCACGATTTCTTGAAATTTAGAACGCATATCCATCATGGATCCCCCTCTGCACAAACGCCAAAATAGCTTTGACCAGTCCAGTCCGTTTTCCTCAGACTGTTTTAGCGTTTGAATAAGTCTTCGCCGGAGTAGTGGTAGGGAAAAAATTGCAGAACAAGTATTCCCCTTTTACATGATCATCTTTAATGTACCAAGTAAATATCAGTATTGCGAACGAAGCTACATCGGTTGACTCGTCCAATTGCCCGAGTAAACATAGAACTTACTTTAATTTCCAGAAAAAACGGTTGCCAAAATGTTGTAGTAGTGTGGATGGCCACCTAGAACAGGCTGTGATTGGCCGAAATGGTCACGTGAAACCCACCTCCTCGCTTCTTTGATTGGCTGCTATAAAAAGCCTCCTTCCCCCACCCCCTGACTTACTTTCCCCCTCTTCCCGGCCCTCTTTCCCCTCCCTACACCAACAAACCCCGCCCTGACCCCCGGCAACTCTTTCCCCCTCCCTTTCTATTTGGCAATGTGTTTTCCTGATGGGCTGGCGCGTTGACAAGACAAGAATAAATCACGGGCCTTGAATGATGTCGCAACCCTCATTTGTAATGGGTTTTACCGATGACGTCATCGCTCCCGTCGCAACCCCTGATGATCATTACCTGGCGCCAGTTTGGCGGGTTGACAAGACAATTCGAGACACGTAATGTTGGGCAACGGGTTTTCCCCGGCGTCAATTGGGGGGCAGACAAGACGAGTTTTAGACAAGAATAGATATTGAGGTCATTGCCCCGGGGCAATGGGTTTTCTCCCCTGGCGCCAGTTTAGCGGGTCGACAAGACAAGTCGAGACACGACCTTGAATGATGTCGCAACCCTCGCTTGCAATGGGTTTTCCCGGTGACGTCATCGCGCTGTCGCAACCCTGATGACTACCAACCCCGGACATGTTGGTTCTTGATTATTAATGATTGTTAATTAATTATTGTTAATTCATTAATTAATTGGTAGTATTGAGGTTTTCCCAATAACGTAATCGTCGCGTGTTATGTCGCAACCCTGACGCCAGGTTGGCGGGCAGACAAGACAAGTTGGGACAAGAATAGATCTTGACCTCAGCAACCTGGGTTTTTCCTATAACGTAATCATTGCGTGTTATGTCGCAACTCTAGCATCTCTAATTATGCACAATCAAGGGCCTCGGAATCCACAGTTAGGGGCCACTACCCGTCACAAGTCTACTAAAATTGGTTGTTTGGTAGCGTCTGTCAAAAAGCACGGCTGCAGGTATCCGTCCAGGACCGTCGGCAACCTGGCAACCCTCGGTTTTTTACAGCACAAGCAGGGGTCACGGAATCAACAGTTAGGGATCTCAGCAACATGTAATAACATAATTTATAAGTCCTAATTATAGTGCTTTTAATGAAACATTTATTTATTTATAAAAACAAACACAACATTTTGATTATCACAATAACTAATCTGTAAATATAAACGTTGAACCAAAATTTTTATAATATATATATATATATATATATATATATATATATATATATATATATATTTAACAATCAATTATTATTCTATAATAATATTTCTGATGGAAATAGCTGTCCAAATAATAATTACTATATTTTTCTACTCACATATTTATACGGTGTAATAATCAAGCAGGTTGCGTTCGTCCATTTTTCACCACCGTTTGCTAAACAAACTTATTCATTCGGCGCCATGGGAGTACATGCAACCAGTTGTGTACCTCAACTGTTTGCACCACCGAGCTTGTTCATTCTTTGCGCGAGCACTTGTGCACCATCATTTGCATGGCAAGAGTGGTCTTACATCCTGTGAAAGTGGACATTGGGAGTCTAGAAAAGCACCCTAGTAATTTTAAAGAATATTTACAAGTATACACGTAGAAACATAAAAAATAAAATTTATAATAGAAATATTTATATTTTAAAATCGTGTGCTCACCCACTTTTATGGGAAAAAACACCTTTTTTATTCTTCACCCAAAATTTAACAAAAAAAAATTTGTGGACGTTTTCCAATTACAACCTAAATTTTTCCCCTTTTTTAAAACTGCTACCCTAAAAACATAAAAATAATAAATTTATAGATATTCAAATAAAACTATAGTTTGTAAGTCGTGTGCTGCTACCCACCGTTTAAAGTGAAAACACCCGTTTTATTCTTCAGGCCAATTATAACAGAAAAAATATTATGGTAATTGCCTGGAGACATATTTTAAAGGTTGGGCAACTCTTAGAAATTTCTGAATAAAAGTTGAAATAATTGATAAAGCAGTAAAAACACAAGTTTATAATTTTGTTTTAAGATTCGGATGGACACCACTATATAAGAACGATAAAGTTGTGCCGCTATTGCTTAAAAAAAATGTATGGTAACAACATGGGGTTTTTTGCATTGCATTAAACTTGTAAATTAAAATAAACTATATTAATAAAAAATTACAAGTTAATATTTACTTTTTTACAATAAGACGAAATTTTAAATTTAAATTTCAATTAAATAAAACATGAAACACAAGAATATAGTTTGGGGTTATCATATTATTATAAGAATAAGATAATGTTCGATCATACACGACAAAAATTTAAAATTCAATAACGGGTACAAAATTTGATATTTTCAAATTAAATCATGTCGAACTGTTGAAAAAGTTCAGTAGCTTGCTGGTAGAAATGCTCTGTCTTCGGAAGCGCCTCCCCCTCTCCTCCCCAACCCCTTTGGCATTCACTATCTTTTCATCTTTTTTTTCTGTAAGCCATGCTACCCCCCTTCCCTTCAAACATTTATTTCTCCTGCGGGTAAAACCTTGCTGGACACTTTAACTGTCACCTTGTTACTACTATTACCGCCAAACCTCAGTTTTTGAAAATGTTCCTCTTTATATATTTTCATGATATATGTTAAAAGATATTTATAGTTTAGGCTTGATTTTGTTTACCCCTTTGCAATAATTTGTGTAACAATCTACAGTGTTTCTTTTATTAGATACAAACTTTTTGTATAGAAATTATGTTTTTTTACAAAGAAAAATATTTTAGGCGAACTCCCGCAAGGGAAACAGAAAATCTGTGTTACTCAGCAGGAAACCGGCTAAAAAAATTAAAACACTTTGAGAAACACTACCAAAGGAAAAAGCTAGTTAAAAAAAAAATACCTATTTTGTTACTATTTTGTTTAGTGTTGGTGTTTTTAACATATATATTACCCGCAACAGGGTTGAGTAGACTAATATGCTAGTAAGCATTGCACTCTATCGTTGTTTTTCGGGAGTCGAGTTCGAAAACCGTCCGGGGAAATTAGAGGGCTTTCACATGTGATTTTACATGGGGTTTTTCCTTCCTCTATATGCGCTAATGCAGGGTCACTTTCCCCTCAACACCCTTTGGAACCATCACGGAAGATAAAAAATTTGTGGGTCTTTTTAAAATATTCCCGGATTTCAGTGAATTTCTTGGATGTGTTTTACGAATCAGATGGGGGCGGTTGTGGATGTTTTTTTCAACTTTTCGCCGGAGTTTCGGGACTTTACAGCAATTTTTGTTGCATTTCCCAAATTTTTTTTTAAAGACTGTCCAAAAAGTATTAGTCTCACTTGTTTTTAAAACCCGCCCTGTGGCGTAGTTGGCAAATGCGCTAGTCTGTTAAACCCCGACTGCTGAGGACGAGGAACGAGGTTCGAATCTATGTCGGGTGAACGGGGGGTGGTTTTTTCTAAAGGGTTTTTCCCCACCCCCCTCCACCAAATGGGGGGCTCATTCCTTTAATTTAAATTCAACCTGCCCAATTCCTAATCCTTAGTGTAATTAGACTTGGGCGTTTAACCCGAACGGTATTAAACGCGGGCAAAAAATTTATTAAAATGTGTAGGTTTTTTTTATTAATTTTTTTTAAAGTTTATTGATAAAATGACACTAATTTAACAAATTATGTTTTTTAGGATTCGGATGGATACTTACTTTAAAAAGGGTTGATTTTGCCACGTTTTCCCACAGAAAAAAAATACAAAAACATAGGGTTTTTTTTTTCAATTTAATTTGTAAACGGAATATGAATGATTGCATAATAAAATGCAATTTAATATCTCTTTAATACAAGTTTTAAAAAATTTTATTTAAAAATAAATAAAAACTTTAAATAAAAAAGGGATATTTCCCAAAATTAAGCATTTGGCTTGACAAGTAAGAGGATTTTCTACATACAAGACAGTCAAATTATAATGAATTAGACTAGTAACTTGGCATTATGGTGATAGGGGGGGTGAAAAGGAGAGACGGCTTTATTTATTAAATGTCAATTTTAATATATTAAAATGCCCCACTAGGTGGAAGCTGTGTACCAAATTCAGCCCTCTAGATTGGGGAAAGTGTGTTAAATAAGGATTTTCAGGCCCACGCAAATAAACGGCCATTTCCTGAATGCATAAACAATTTGGCCTTTAAAAACAATTGATATAACATTCTCTATCAGACATTTTTCCTTAGACTATGTCACTGCAGTTTATATAATAGGCCTCTGTATAGGATAACTTGTTTAATGTATTAAAGTATAAATGTACATGGTCCCCAAAGGAGAACAAATCAAGTATGTCAGTGGTGTACGTCCCCACCCCTTACTCTCCCCTAAGAACTTCATGGCCCTTTGGGATCGCTGGTGTGGGAGGAGGGGGTCTCTGTTCCTTCGTTGGAGGATATGAACTTCATGTTTAGTTTTTGAAGTTATACTTCTTTAGGCGCGTTATGAAAAAATGATGAGAGTGAAATTTTAAAGATGCGTGCGCATCACTGTAACACAAAGTAACAGTTTGAAGCTGAACCGCTCATTAAGTCTCGAAAAAAAAAAGCTACCAACAAAATAGAAATAGAACCTCTGTTAGTCACGCATGTTGGTACGCTCGTCGCCTCTGATCACTGTTTTCATATATATAATATTTATCCACATGTTTCTAGTTTCTACATTCCAACACGTGTTTTAGTTTCATAAAGTGCGAATTATATATGTGCTAATAAATTATATTCAGTAGTGATTTAAATTGAATATTTTGATTAATATTATTTACTATTCGTAAATATTAGTGAAAAAAATTGTGCTTATAGACCTTTCAAGTGCTCCAATTAATTGAGGTTAACTACCGTATGTATTATTTATTGATATAAATTAAAATATTATTCAACATAATTAATACTAAATATTATTAAATTATTATTGTTAAATATTTATTATTGTGAAACAATAGCCGGAACTATTGTTAATGCATTTTAGTGAGGATAACACCTCTCCGATATCATATTCGGAAAATTGAAAAAAGACACCTGGACTCGGGAATCGAACCCGGGACCTTCGGCTTAGTACGCCACTGCTCTTACCCCTGGAGCTATCCAGGATTCGTCCCGTGCTCATGGTCATTCTTCACTCATAGTTTAAGGCAGAGTCTAAGATGGACGTGCGGAGGTCGTCAGCTTTATAAACACGTGATACACAAGATCACAGCCATCAGACCACGCAGCCATTATCGACTCGGTAGTTGGCAATTTTGCAGCCATTGGACCATTATATATATATATAATTGTATAGGATTGCATTGCATGGGGACGGGACGAATCCTGGATAGCTCAGTGGTAAGAACAGTGGCGTACTAAGCCGAAGGTCCGGGTTCGATTCCCGTGTCCAGGTGTCATTTTTCAATTTTCAGAGTATTTATTATTGGTTATTTAATATTTACAAAATAAAAAATAAAATTTTAAAACATTTAAAAAAAAATTTGTGATAAAAAATTTTAAAACGAACATCAAATTAAAATATTAATTTTTAATATTTTTATTAAATTGAATAAATAATAAAAATTTATAAAAATAAATGAAAAAATTTATGAAAAACTTTTTGATAAAAATGAAAAGTGAATATTTTAAAATTTGAAAATAATAAATATTAAAAATGAATAAACTAAATTTAATTTTTGAAATTTTTTATTAAAATTTTTTCATTTTTCTTTTTAAAAAATTAAATAAAACAATAATTTAAATATTTAAAATTTAAGAATCTTATAAATTTAGTACAAATTATGTATATATATTTATTATTTTCTAAATTTTATTTTTAAAAATTTATATAATTATTAAATTTCAATTTTAAATATTTTTTATTAATTTCTAATTCTAATTCTCT
>JBCFYV010005567.1:0-14507 GCA_039000515.1 Timema cristinae | reverse complement strand
AGGGAATACATGTATTCACACAAATTGCTAAAAATAGAAAGTGGACAAAATAAAGTTTACTATTGGTGGAATACTTTTTTTAATTTATAACGTTACTATTTTTTTCAGTCTAAAGCTCGGGTAACTTTTTATTTATAATATGTTAAGACTATATTATCCGCAAACCCTGCTAGCTGTATGATAATTATCAAACCAACCGTGTTAGGAAATGAACCCGGGACCAATTGTTTCTATATAGACACGCTATCGAATGCACTAAGGTGGTGGCTGAATATTTGATCCCCCACATTGTAAACGTGAATTTAATAAGTGGCTAAAGCGACAATTATAATTTTCTGTCTTTGAATGTTTGTATGCAAATGAACCCTGGACCAATAGTTTTACTATACAAACACGCTATCAAATGCACTAAGGTGGTGGCTGAATATTGATCCAGCACATTGTAAACGTGAATTTAATAAGTGGCTAAAGCAACAATTATAATTTTTTTCTTTGACAACCTTCCACGAAACTGCTAGCTAACAAAAGGTTTTGGTATGCTGTCCAAATAACGGTGGTTTGGGAGAAAGAGAGTGCACAAAATGTATATTTCCAAACTATTGGCTATAATATAGTTCCTTGTAGACGGTACTTACATATCAGCCGATCTATCGCCTCCAATTCACCCCAAACATCGGGGGGCGAATATCCGCCGGCATCTGTGGTGGTCTGGGGCCTTTAGAGGGGGGCCGGTGAGAGTATAATAGGGGGTGGCGTGAGGACGGTGTTTGGCGACCGGAGGATGACGGGTGGCTGCGTGAGGACAGCGTCGTGCCATGCTGAGCACCGGCCACTTCTAGTACAGGGCCCGTCACCGCCAGAACAGGTGCCGGCACGCCCGTCGCTGTTGGTTATACGTTGCCCCGTAGGCCCTCATCCAGCCCATATGGATCCCAGTAGTCTGAAATTAAATAAATACATATTAACTACTATTGTGAGAACAAAACTATACGTCAATCACGCTCAAATCTAAAGCAGGACGTTAATTACCCATAGACCAGTCACCATCCTCCAGGCAAATTCCGTCTGCGCTGAAAAACTCTAGCGGATCCGGGCTACCTGGCGCTACCGGTATTATAGGTGGCGGGGGTGGGTTTTCTTGAAAGTTTGTCAAAGGAAAAAATTCCGATTTACTTAAAAGACGTAATAAGCAAAATAGTAATCATTAAAATATACAAAACTATTTTAAAACATACCTGAATTTATCTAATTTTCCATTGCGTCGAAACTCATCTTGATGATTAACGGAGCCAGTCACAAATTTAGATGACCGACTGTGATGATTTCGAGGTCTATTTATAGGGACTTCAAAGGGTGTGCCACCTCTAATGGTTTCGATTGTCCAATGCACATCTGCGCATGTCCTATGCGCACAAGACCCTTTGTAAGTCCCGTTATCCACCATACACCTTCTAGCTGCCGATGAGGATGGACGTGCCAGGTAGACGCTCTGCTATGTCTGTTCATGCAAATGTGGGTACACTTTGGCGCAGAATGAATAAGTTTGGATAACAAGTGCGGGTACACAAGGACGACATTAGTGGTGCTAGCCCTCGGATTGTGGGTACCCCATAGCGCTGAATGCTGGTGCACTTCCCTATCCTATGCTGATAAAGCGTAGCAATGCTAGGAAAATCAGGTCGACTAGCAAAACCGCCCTTTTTTTTCACTCTCGCAAATGTTGTGTGCATTGAGTTGTATGCCCCGGGTCGATTGTCGCGTGGTCTAAAGGCGTTTATGACGGGGGGGGGCGGCGTTTGAGACCGTGTATCTAACTCGGGAGCATTGGATGGACGCAAACCTTCTTGATTATTACTTATTTAATTCTAGACAATTTGAAACTATCTGTTAAATACTCTTTAAAATTAGTACCACTGCAACTAGCTATAGATAGTTTGCCTCTACAATATGATCTCTCACGGAAGTCTGCACTTATTTCACTCTTGCATTAAGAATATAGTACGAGTTTTCCTTAATAGCTGACAAGCTCATTTCAAGCCCCCACTGTTACTTTTTCGATAACAGATAGCATGATAATCTCGAAATCATCAGGGAAAGAGACAAAACTCTATATAGCGTATGATAATTTTTTTGTTGAGTCAAAAGTCCCGGGTTCGAATCCCGTGTCAATGAATGTGTAAAACATGAATAAAAAACTTCGGTTCTTATAATTATATCGCTTTTTTTAGCCCGAGAGACAGAACTTTTATATTTGTTGATGTGCCAAATGTCCCGAGTTCGAATCCCGTGTCAATGACTGTGTAATCATAAATATTACAAGTATACATTTCATAACGTGAGCTAAAAAAACTTTCGGTACTAATAATTATATCGCTTTTAACAAGAGAGACAGAAGTTTTTTTCAAAAGTCCCGGGTTCGAATCCGTGGTAATGACTGAGTAATCATAAATATTCCGTGTATACTTTTCATAGCGTGAGCTAAAAAAAACTTTCGGTACTAATAATTACATCGCTTTTAACAAGAGAGATAGAAGTTTTTTTCAAAAGTCCTGGTTCGAATCCCGTGTCAATGGCTGAGTAATCATAAATATTCCGTGTATACTTTTCATAGTGTGAGCTAAAAAAAACCTTTTGGTACTAATAATTATTTCGCTTTTTAACAAGAGAGACAAAAGTTTATTTTTTGTTGTTTCAAAGTCCCGGGTTCGAATCCCGTGTGAATGACTGAGTATTATTTTCATCGCATGAGCTGAAACACAACAAGATTATTTGGCTTTGGGTGCATTTCAGAGACTTTGACACCCGTAGTTATTGTGGGAGGAGGTCGTGGGTTGGAATCCCGGCCAGGTGTAATGTGATGTTTCCTGAAAATGCCGGTACACAGAGCTAGGAGGTGGGAGGGGATTGATAGCTCGAAAAATGTTAATTTTATATGCAGCACAGGGGGTTCGAAGCATCTCGGAGGGGGGTGGTGTGAAGTGAAAGGAAAGTCAGCAGAGCTATGTAACAGCCGGTAAACCAAGCGATGTAAGGAGGGCGGGGGTTGGGGAGTGCGCACCCGTGAAGCGCAGTGGTCACTACTCGGTAAGCGGGCAAGCAGAGAAGATACCGCCATTCCACACAGGACAGCCATAGCGAAGAGGTCCGTGCAGCGCCCTCATGCCGAAACGTCACGGACTGTATGCTCCCCAAATAAATAAATAAACTACAACGCCTCAATCCTAACTAATAATTTATTAGCAATAATCAATTAGCAATCATTAATAATTAATTATCAAGAACCAAAATGTCTGGTGTGGTAGGTGAGGGGGAGGTAGGGGAGGGAATTTTGGTAACCCAACAAGTTTGGAAAAGAGGTCAGGAGGAGGGGGAACCAACATTGAGTAACAACCAACAACATTGAGTAATCATCACAATACACACTCTCTACATGTCAAGGTCAAGTTCAAGGTCAAATTGGGCTGAAACGCCGGGCAAGGTAGGCCTATAAACTATTTTTCATTGAGATGGTTTCCTAATCACACTTTTGTATGTTGTTTAATTAAATTATATTGTTCTCACTTATCCTTTGTTCTCATTACTAATTAACATGTTTGTTTGTGCGCCGTCCTCTCTATTAGGTTTAATATTTAAACATACACCCCCTTTATATATCAATGAAGGAATAGAGTAGGTGCTAGTGCCAGTTTAAGATAAAGTTACACTTATTTGGTGACATTCGGTTGTCTTGTCCATGGCCTCAATCTACTTGCAAAATATATCAGCAACATAGATGCCAATGAAGAATATCTTGAAAGCTGTAAAAATATTTTTCATTTCTTCGCTACGCATCATATGGCTGATCAAATTCTGAAGAAGATTCAGATGAAAAAGATGGGAAAGAAAGTGCACTGTTGTTACCGGTTGAAACACGTTGGGATTATACAGTGAGGTACTTAGATAGCATATTGAGATCTAAAAACAGACTATAGTGCGCATCTATTGACGAATCAATTAGGAAAATTCTTCCATCAAACTTAAGAAGGATAATGATGACTTTTGGGGAAAGGTGCAAGACGCACATGACATTCTTAAACCGATTTCTGCTGCCATACAAGATGTCAGAAGTGCGTGATATTTTCCGCAATTTGGTGGACCAAATCCCATTAAAATGTATTCCTCTTCCCTAGCCAAGGATGAAGATAAGTATGTGAATGATAAAATTCATAAAAGGATAGAATTTTGCTCACATCCAATTAATTTGGCTGAAAATCTATTAGATCCTGACCGCTGGGGTGAGAATTTATCAGAGGAGGAACTGTCAGATGCTTTGGACATAATCATGGACATCGCTCAAAAGAATCCCTTGTGTGAGTGAACTGGCCGTTATGACAGATGTGGCAGAGTACAGAAATAAGGAGTAGAGATTTGATATGGCAAGCTGCTAAGAACATGGTGGAAGGGCTACTACGACACAAAGAATTTTTCCATCGTTGTAGTGTGAGTCTTAAGTATTCCTTCAACTGTTGCTTCATGTGAGCGAAACGGGAAGGCCTTCATCTTAATAAAAACAAAGAAAATAAGCAGACTTACTAGTTAAAGAACAGCTTAATTGGTTTAAGTTGCCCAAAATCTGTCTTTTCTTTTCAAATCAAGACCATCAACATCATACTCAGTAGAAACAACAAAATCAAGCCACAAGCCTGCTTCTCATATGCTAGACATGTCTGAAAGTGATAGTGTTGTGAGTTTTTATTGAATTACGTAAGTGATTTTGAAATCAAATTTCTAAGAAAGAAAGAGGGGGAAAAGTAGGAGATTTAATACTTTCCTAAACCTGATTTTAAATTGTCTCAATATAATATACTAAACAAACTATATTATTTTTTATATAAGCTATTTAATGTTTATGGAACTGAAATTAGGAAGTAGTGCCATGTAAAGAATAACTCTAAATCAAATTAGTGTTGGCCTACAATTGTGACTTTTTCAACACTAACAGTTATTAGCTGACAGCCCCCGCATGCCTGAGCACTTTTAACGAACAGAGTTTGTAAACAGAAAGTGAGTACAAGCCAAATTCCACTATAGTTATAATAGTTATGATATTAATTAGTGGTATTATTATTATTATTATTATTATTAGTAGTAGTAGTAGTAGTAGTAGTCGTAGTAGTCGTAGTAGTAGTAGTAGTAGTAGTAGTAGATCGTAGTAGTAGTCGTAGTAGTGGTAGTAGTAGTATGTATTAGTGGTGGTCGTAGTAGTAGTCGTAGTAGTGGTAGTAGTAGTAGAAGTCGTAGTAGTGGTAGTAGTAAGTGGTAGTGGTGGTCGTAGTAGTAGTCGTAGTAGTGGTGTAGTAGTAGTAGTAGTCGTAGTAGTAGTAGTAGTGGTAGTAGTAGTAGTAGTAGTGGTAGTAGTAGTAGTAGTGGTAGTAGTCGTAGTAGTAATAGTATTAGTATTAGTAGTAAGTAGTAGTATTAGTAGTAGTGGTAGTAGTAGTAGTAGTAGTCGTAGTAGTAGTAGTAGTAGTAGTATTAGTATTAGTAGTAGTAGTTGTAGTAGTAGTCGTAGTAGTAGTAGTAGTAGTCGTAGTAGTCGTAGTAGTAGTAGTAGTCGTAGTAGTGGTAGTAGTAGTAGTAGTGGTCGTAGTAGTAGTAGTAGTAGTAGTAGTATTAGTGGTAGTAGTTGTAGTAGTAGTCGTAGTAGTAGTAGTGGTAGTAGTAGTAGTAGTATGTAGTAGTAGTAGTCGTCGTAGTAGTAGTAGTCGTAGTAGTGGTAGTAGTAGTAGTAGTAGTCGTAGTAGTAGTAGTAGTAGTAGTAGTATTAGTGGTAGTAGTTGTAGTAGTAGTCGTAGTAGTAGTAGTCGTAGTAGTCGTAGTAGTAGTAGTAGTCGTAGTAGTGGTAAGTAGTAGTAGTAGTGGTGGTCGTAGTAGTAGTCGTAGTAGTGGTAGTGTAGTAGTAGTAGTAGTCGTAGTAGTAGTAGTATAGTAGTAGTAGTAGTAGTAGTAAAGTAGTAGTAGTAGTAGTAGTAGTAGTAGTAGTCGTAGTAGTAGTAGTAGTAGTAGTAGTAGTAGAAGAGTAGTAGTAGTAGTAGTAGTAGTAGTAGTCGTAGTAGTAGTAGTATAGTAGTAGTAGTGAAGAAACACCTGCTTCGGTGGCCGCACGTTCTAACGCGCTACTCTCACAATAGACTAGACTGCGGATGATATAGAAAATGGGGTTCGATCCCGGTCAGGTGCACTGAGGGGATTTTTCATAAATAGTTTTCCACTCTCACTCCATGCAAATGCGGGTGCAAATCCTCTAATTAAACCTTTTGCATCCCTAACACACTATCGTAATTAGTACACAAGCGTATAACCCGAACAGGTAATATGACGCGGTGCTAAAAAAAAAGTAGTAAAGAAACAAATGAATGCGAGCCATTGTAAACCCATTATGTTCATTAATGATACTTCAATTTCTTAAGTTAACAAAAATAATTTTAAAGCTGATCCGATATTTATCCCCCCCACTATCCTCAGTGCTTCCTATTTACCCCCTCCCCAACCTAAAGTCCCCTTATTATAACTCACTCGTCTCTTAACACACTATATTATGAAGTATTTACAATAGACTCTAATTTTCCCCCTCTACAATTTAACCCCTTTACCGCAAGCCACCAATGCGGAAAATGTTCCCATTTCAAAATTTCCCGAAAAATGTTCATCTGGACGTCATTCATGATAAGCCAAACCCTTTTTAGCCCTTGCGTCCACTCGAGTTTTGAAAATCAAACCAAACATTCAAACCTTGCTCAGTGATTCTGTCACTAAGCACACAAATAACATGCTCTACGGTGTGGTCGAATCTGGTAATATATTGTTTAGTGCGGATGAAGCGACAATCAAGTGCGAATAGTCAAATAAATCTTAAAATGGGAACGTGGGAATTCAAAAAAGGGTTGGGAAAGTAGTAGCTTAAGATCTTTCCAAAATTATTATAAAATCTAATTTTGGCATGAAGGAAAATTTAAATTTGCCAAATTTGTAAAGGACCATCCCACAATAACCACAAAAGGATAAATTTGTTAAAAATAAAAATAAGGAGTGGTAATGGATAGAAAGGAGAAAAAAAACCTTCTTGCTGTGGTAGAAAATTAGAATTTTGTATAAGCAGACAAAAATTCTAAAAATAAATAAATGCAAAAACTAAAGGCAAACCATTAGCATTGCGATAACAAAGCTAAAAATCTAAGGATAAACTAGCTTTTATCTAAGAGTGACATAGCAATTAAAATAAACAAATTCTATTGAAAGAGCACGGTGTATCATCATTCTCTTTGGAAAACTACGATGCTTATTATTCAATATGTTTCTGTAACAGAAGAGTCTATTTATTCTCTTTAGTGAACTGTGATGATTTTTTTTCAATATATTTCTATAACCATGTCTATGTCCATTAGTTTGCATTTAATGATCGTGCTTAGATAAATATTGCGTTGTTAACTAATTGTGTTTGTTTGTGCACTCAGTATGTTGACAAGGTAATATTTTGTCTCAAATATTGAATTTATTTTACTTTATCAATTGCCATGATCAATTTGTGATTATACCATTGCTAGCTCAAGATTAGTCAACGAAAAACCAGATGTTGAACGTCCTAATTTAACGATTTTTTTATGAAACTGATAGTTAAAACAAAATTAAACAGTTATTAAACCGCCAAAACTAACTAATCAAAATAACATTACGGCATATGAGGACTGATATTCCTATTTTTTATAAATATATATTCCTTTTCATATTGAGATATTATCAACAAATTGTAATGAATACAAGTGATCAAAATATTACGTTCATTTGTGTGCTTTATGTTTTTAAAATACAATATTGAACTTATAATAAATAGGTATTCATATATCTATAGGTGGAGTGTGTGTGCCGTATTATATCATATAAGACTTGCCTGCACTAGATTGTCTTATTATTGCTTTTTCACAAATTTTGATTGATACATAAAAAAAACTTGATTTTTATTTCTAAAACTTTTCAGTTGGTTTCATGGATTAAAGGAGTTTTTCCACTCAGCCATTCGCAGTCCCTTGACAACGTGATCAACGTCATTTGTTGTCTATGTGTGCTCCATAATGAGGCAGTAATTAGCTTCGTTTGTGCGCAGGGGTTCAACCAAGTTGCCTTCACAAACACAAAGGTTCCATATTTAACAGCAGGCTTCTTTTTAGCACAGTTGCCATTTTGTGAGTAAGAAACCCAGGCGAACGCTAGTAGCTTACAATGTCCATGACTACCTGGCCGGCATACTTACAATAATAAAGCTGGGGAAAGGTACCATTATGTATTAAATGTGACCATATTAGTGGGGATGGAGTGTAAAACCATATCCTCAGTATACCCAACCGGGATTTAAACTTGACCTCCCTATAAACTATAATCACCAATGTGGGTTGAAAACTTGTTCATGATTCGTAGTTTCAAAAGTCAGTATTGACTACCAGGGATTTAAACTATTTAAAGTACGACACCAGAATTAGTCAGAAACGGCTAGACCTTTGTGTGACCTAACACATAATGGTAACAGTATTATTTGAAAAGTTTGCCAACAACTATCGGTTTTCTAAATATTTCGTAACAAATTAAGCTACTCTGTTAATAATGGAGTGGACCAAAATAAATATAAAAAATGGGTGTGTGTACTTATGTACGCGCGTGAGAAGTTATACTTCTTTGGCATCATTAAAAAATAAAAAATAAATTTAATAATATTTAGTATTAATTATGTTAAATAATAATATTTTAATTTATATCAATAAATAATACATACGGATAGTTTAACCTCAATTATATTGGAGCACTTGAAAAAGTCTAAAAGCACAATTTTTTTTCACTAATATTTACGAATAGTAAATAATATTAATCAAAATATTCAATTTAAATCACTACTGAATATAAATTTATTAGCAAATATATAATTCGCACTTGTATGAAACTAAAACACGTGTTGTGAATGTAGAAACTAGAAACATGTGGATAAATATATATATATATGAAAAACAGTGATCAGAGGCGACGAGCGTACCAACATGCGCGACTAACAGAGGTTCTATTTCTATTTTGTTGGTAGCTTTTTTTTATTTTTTCGAGACTTAAGAGACGGTTTTAACTTCAACCTGTTACTTTTGTGTTACAGTGATGCGCGCCGCATCTTAAAATTTCACACTCTCATCATGTTTTCATAACGTGCCTAAAGAAGTATAACTTCAATAAATTCTTTAGATTTAATTAATAAGCAAAAATATATTTAGCACCACAATATTACCACCTGATAAGATTATACACACATGTACTAATTAGGGTAATGGGTTAGGGATGAAGAAAAATGAATTTAGAGTAAGTGTACCCGCATTTTGCGTGGAAAGAGTGGAAAACCACCCTCTGAACACCCAATTAGGATTCTAATTTAACCCAAATCTTCCTGTCATCGACATTTTAGTTTATAGCGAGAGTGATGCCTGAGACCATGCGGCCATCAAAGCAGATCTTTTTTCATAATGTTTCAAGTGTGCTTATTTTTAATAAAAAATTAAAGCTATCAATGTATTATATAATATATAACATTTTATCTTAAGAAATTATATAATATAAATACAATCATAATCATAAAATATTTATTATATGATATATATATATATTATATATACATAATATAAGTAAAATATATCTTATACACATAATATAGTATATCTATCCTATATATATATATATATATATATAATATATATATATATATATAATATATAAAATTTTATATATATATAATATATATATATAATATTGGTATGTATAAAAATATAGGTATATATATATATTTAACATATAGTTTATAATATTTAAATATATTATATATATAAAACTAATATTATATTAGTAAATAATATATCTAATAAGCTAATGTTTAGGTAATATAAATTGTCACTTTATATTGCCTAAACGTTAGTTTTTAAGGTTTCTTTAATTTGAATTCCCGCCAAAGCTTGCGATTTTTTTATCAGAGATACAATTGTTGTACAATTTCACAAAACTTTCCTTTTTATTTTTTGTGAAGTTAAAGCTATTCTGATTTCATAAATGGTTGATTTATAATTTATTTAATAGTACAAATGGACTTTATTAATTTTTTAAATTCCATTTTCTCCATAAGAATACATTGTAGACTCTGACGGAATACCCCCACAATGGCATACTGCGAGTACTACATTAAATCTAGGTTATTCTACTCCACAGTAGACTACAGCGCAGCCCTGGCAGTAGAACAGATGTGCTACTCCAAGTTTAAAACTTGTTGAAGGTCATTTAAAGACATGGCGTCTACTATGAATCAGTGATGCCAACGTGGGGTCCCCCCCCCCCCCCCCAAATTTTTGGGGGAAACCAACACATAAAGGTTTTTTTAGGGGGTACATTTATTTAGGGGGATTTTTTAGCGGGTACATTATTCAAGAAATTTTTTTGAGGGCGTGAAATTGAAGTGTATATCTTGAAAAAAAAAGTGAATAAAAGAAAAAAAAGAATGTAAAAATGAAACAAAACATAACCATTTGTAAACCGAGATAATGCTCAAGTGTACACACTAAAAACATGAACTCACTACAAAAACAAAAATGCAGGACTCTATACAATTTAAAATTAAGCCTTGAACCAAACCAACAAACTATGCCAAATATAAATTCCAAGTGCGGCTATAACTTAAATATCAGAAAACTATACTTAAACGTGAAAGGTAGTGATAAACTCAACGGCTAGCGGGGCTAGTAAAAGTATATAGTAGGGCCGAGATTCGATTCCCGGTAATGGTTTTTTTTTTATTCAATAGGAATTGTATCTCTTGATCACATGCTTATACAATTATTATATCTATGTACTTCTTCATTTATCATTTTAAATCAATTCGGTCGTAAATTGAAATAGGTCAATTCGTTCGATCGTTGAAATTATGTGTGCGATAATATATTTTATATATACGAACATACATATTCCTGGGAAGAATCTTTCACTCGCAATAAATATTTCTTATAAACTAAACGTTAAATTTTAAGGATCACTATTATTTTTGCTCAATTATAAACGATTCGCCTTTCAAAATGTTTTACACCAATGCCTATATCTTCATGTCTTGTACTAGCAACACAAGTGGCGCTGGTGGCTGAATTTCGCACTACGACCAACTTGCTGGTCAAGAGCAACCTTTTACCGCGCTTATACTGTTCGAAGTTTTCATGTTTGTCACGTTGAGGTTGTGTCCGTTAGTTGTCTACTCTTGAGTTTTATTGGATTGCAAAGTAAGTCGTTTATGTTTTTCTGTGGTGCCATGGAATAAAGAAAATACGAATAATAATTAATTATTCGTGTTCAAATCTTTTCCAGAATGCCAAAAGAAAAAATATCAGAAAAAAATATACAAAATGTTGGGAGACCGATCCGGAACTTGAAGGTTAGTAAACATGTATTCCCTGAACCGAAATCAATTCGTAAATATATAAAATTGTAAATACTGAATGTTATTTTTCAAAGTTATTATGCTCTGATTGGGCAAAAAATAAGGAAATGTAAACACGCATAATCTATATTGAAAGTGATAAAACCAAGTTCAAGAGAAAAATAATTTTAGCTTTTAGGTTATAAATTTGTTTACATTATTAATCATATCACTTTGCAGCAGTACATAATACATAACATTGTAAAAGTTCATATGAAATAAAGTTTGAGAAAAACATCCCATAATCACACAATCCAAAAATAAATAAACATAAACCTCATTTTCATTGGCAGTTCTATTTTGCACTAATGTTACAAAAATTATACAACCCTAATTTCCATTTATTCAATTAAATTAACATAATTTTTTTTAAATAATCACTATATATTAATAAAATAACACAAAAACAAAATCATATTTTTTAAAAAATTCATCTTTATACCTTTTTAGTATTCATAAAGTTGATCTGGTTATGTTTACTAGAAAAGCTATACCAACGCCTGAAAAATATTTTTTTTCTATATAATCAAATATCAATGCAGAGGGCAGCACGAGCCAAATTTAATTGTTTTCGAGGTATGTAACGAAACCGTCATTAGTAAAAAATTGATACTTTTTTGCGTTAAAAAAATATATTTATAGTATGTAACAAAAATGTTACATACGGCGTTAAGAGGTTAATGCATTACGTTTCATGTTGCCTCTTATGGAGTTCCACATCTCAGTGGAGTTTGAAAGTTATTCTTCGCGACATTTTAGTATTTATTTTAATTGTGGTGGTGTTACTATCAAATTTGAAAATATTCTTATGCTTGCCAGTGTGTTTTAATTTGTATTGAAAATAACTATGATATATCATTAAATATTGATATTTGTATTACAGGTTGGTTAGCGTCTGATACAACTAATGTGTGTCCTCAACCTGCAAGTATTGTCACGTGTCATTAAAAGCGCACAAAAAGGATCTCTTGAATCATGCAAATACCGAGAAGCATAAAAAGGCTGTTGCATCAAACAAATCTGCGAAGACCTGCAAACCTTTGACTTCAATATTCAAGCCAGTTTTTGACAGAAAACACGAAAATTGTCGAATTGAAAATCGCTATATTTATTGCGGAGCACAGTTAATTACAAACTGTAAATCATATGGTCAAAAATACTGCTGCAGTTATACCCTGCATCCCAGGCGATTTCAGACTTTAAACTTCTTCGTACAAAATATTCGATGCTAATTAAAAATGTGCTCGGTCATTGTTTTGCTTCAAGAACTAATAGAAGAAATTGGTGATAGTCCGTACTCAATTATAATCGACGAGAGTACGGATCTTTCTAACACAAAATGGACTGTGCATCATGTTGAGATTTTTTTCTGTCAAAAAAAGGCATGTAGTTTCATCTTTCTACAGATTAATTAAAATAATCTATGCTGATGCAAAAAGTGTGCACGGTACCATTAAAGTTCAAATAGAAGAATATGGTTTGAGCGTTTCAAAATATGGTTGGGATTGGCGTCAGTGGAGCGAGTGTCATGGTTGGGAAACATAATTCAGTCTCTGCTTTGTACAGACAAGAAGTGAAGTCGTCGTGAAGTGTGTTTGTCACACACTTCATTTGTGCGCCGAAATAGTATCGGAGACATTGCCCCGTCAATTTTGAATTTTTAGTTAGGTGAGCAAGTGCATAATTGGATTTCCTACAGCTCTAAACGGATAGAAAAATACGGACCGTACGAAAACTATAAATGGCAAGGGAACACAAAAAAAAAGGCAAGGTTTTGGAACTCGTTGGCCCCTTTCAGATCCGAGGCTATTAATACAATACTCGATCGTGGGAAGAAAATTTCAACTCTAATTTCAATTGCTAAATGGAAGTAAATGTTTTTTTGGCTGAACAGTTGATGATATTTATGAAAATATTACCGTTTCAAAAAAATTTTTTTGGTTTTTTTAAAATATGAACCGAAAATTTATCACTAGTTGAATTTAATTTTTCAAAGCAAAACCCCGTGGAACCCAAAGTAGCTCAAAGACCCATTTTTGGTATCTTAAAAGCTTTTCTTCAAAAACGTGTCGTTTTCCATCAAGTTTTTCGAAATTGGCGGATAGCGAATTAGCGGTTTTTTCGATTTTCAAAAACGCATTTAATCATACTTCAGCTATCTATTTTGGATACAAGTTTTAGCTCCCTCGCAGAAAATATTGCGGAAAGACTTGTTGGAATTCAAAAGAGAGGTGCAAAAATTCTTATGTTTTTCTTTGGCTCAAGAAATTCAAAAAAGATTTCCAGATAATTTTTACAGTTCTAAGAATATGGCCAAACTTCATTCTAAAAAGCGTTATCGCAAGTTAAGCCAAGTTTAAAACTAAAGTTTTCGACAAAATTCCCCCGAGATCTTTTTTCGGCGAAAAAGAATTTCATAGAGTCAGGTGAAATCAATTGCAAAACAAATTGTGGCCAAATCAAATAATTCTGTTGAATTTTTTCAGAGGTTTTCGAAGTTGCGATTATTTTTGGCAAAAACGTTTTGAAAAATCGCCAAATTTTCAAAGTCCTCTTTCTCACACTTCAATTTCAAACGCAAGGGGCGAACGTGCTTTTTTAGATTTTTTAAAAGTAATTAAAAATAAATTTCGGAATTAAACTCCTCCCCCTCTTTTCTCGAAGTGCTCAAAGCATGTTGAGGTGAGGTTCACTTTGCAAAGGCATAAAAAAGTTTTACCTTCTGCCCCTATACCAAGTCATTTAACGTTGCATGTACGATTTTAAAAAAAATCAGAAACAGCAAAACGCAGCCGGCAGCCAGGCCAAGCCTTCGACGAAAAATTAAAATCATCCCCCGATGATATTTAAAGTATTAATCAAAATTATGTCAGGGGACAAAAAACGAGGGGATTGAAGCAATTTGTTTTTAATTTCAATTATTTCTGTTTAAAATTTAAAAAAAAATTCGAAAAGTTAACAAAAAAAAAAGTAAAAAAAAGCAAAAAAAAAA
>JBCFYV010005566.1:0-15550 GCA_039000515.1 Timema cristinae | reverse complement strand
CTATTTATCACTTATAAAACCCCGTGTATTCTTTTTCTTAATATTTCTTCAATGTTCTTTTTTTCATTTGAAACACTTTCTTGAGTATTCAAATTCTATTTTTCTTCCCTGCGGTATTTTTGTCAGGTTTAGTGATTGCACCAGAGGTTAACTTGTTCCGGCTTAGACTTTTTGTCCAAGCCCCAAGCGTTTGAGTCTCACAGTTCATCCCAATACCACTTTTTCTTCTTGTTGTTACAAAGTTGCTTGAATTTTGAATTAGATTATTCCACACACGATAAATGAAACAAGATTTACAGGTTCCATTACATTCTATCGAATTTTCCCCTTTCTTTTTATAAACAATTTTGCACCCGCCAAAATACGTAAGATCTTTATCGTCCGCCATCTTTATTACCTTTGATTAATAATTTCCACTTCTTTCCTTTGGTGTAATTATTGTATTATTAGGGAATTCATCATTATTTAAAGGCAAAACTAGCAGCACCTAAATGTGTAGCAGTTCCCATAACAATTACCTTTTTTTACCATTTTAAAGGTTAAGTGGTGGGGGAAAAATTGTTTGTATAGAACGTTTAGCTATTGGTGGTACAATATTTTAATTTTTAGTTGTTGTAGTTAAAAATTAATATGACAATTTATAACTGTCATTAATAAATAGTAAAATTAGATAAGATGGTGTAGGTAAGCTGACATTTCAACTACTTATTAGTTTAAAACCCCATAAAATAATCACGAATATTTATGTTTATGTTTTGATTTATTTAAATTTTTACATTTTATGCTTGTTTGTATGTTTCCAAATATTCCTAAACCAAACCCAAAAATATTACAATAGCTATCAATAAGCTTTTTGGATATAGTTTTTACATAAGTTATAAAAAAAATATTAGATTGATATGTTGCTGTGTGATTAAACTAGTTTTCATATTATATTTACCATCAAGTAAAATCTGTTAGTTTCAATCTCTACGTGGAGAGATAAACAAGGGAAGTAATTTGTTCAATATATTTTACAACCTATAAAGTTGAAGAAAAATATAAATCTAGAATTAATTTCAGGAAAGGAAATATCCACTATATGCGTACCCCAGATGAAAGGCAACAATGTCCAATATACGTGGAAAAATGATGAACGTTAAACAATGTCCATTTAAGTGTAACAACTGATGAAAGTTAACAATGTCCACTTTTACGTGTACAACTGATGAAAGTTATCAATGTAATGTTAACTATATGTGACTTCACTTCAGTATGGTTCAAGGCAGTAATACTCAACCTTTTTTTTTAGCCTACTGCCCTCTTCTGAGAATTTGATGCTGCTACAGCCCCTAACCCTAAGTTATATGTAATATGCATACTGAAATCAATGATAATAACCTTGCAGAAATACTTCTTTCCCACTTAGTCAATATTACCTCCTTTTAAATAAACATGATTACAAAATAAATTCACTTTTTACGTGGCATAATTTATAATTCTTATGAATAAAACACTCGTTAAAACATAACTAATGTTAAGTGGTTACAAACATAAGGAATAAATCGTATTGTCAAAATTATAGAACATAAATACAGTATTTAATTTAAAACCCTTTTGTTAAATATTTTTTTGCCTGTGTTCATTAGCGTAGAATTATTCCTGCAATATCAGTAACAACCCATACGCTCCCGTACAACTTCCTTACAATTATTTACCATCTCACAAAATCGTATTCGGGTATGAAAAACTACACGTATACCACAAAGCTTAGAAAAAATATGTTCACTATACGTAGTCCTAAATTACAAAATAAAGGAAAATCTTATTCATTACACGTATACCACAAAAGTTAGGAGAATAATGTTCACTACAAACATACAAAACGCTTAAAAAATAATGTTCAAAGGTCCTAAGGGCGTATTTCAACTTTTTGTTTTGTTTTAAATGTAAAATAATATTTAAACTAAACACGTTTCTAATTATTTATCAATAAATAAATAATTTTATCTAAAATTGAGAATATATTAAAAAAATTACTAACAACACAATCACATTTGTTTTATGACGTTTGAGGTCGCTTTGATTTTTATTAATGATTAAAGAAAATTTTAACAGAAAAAGGAAAAAAGAAGGACGAAAAGGAGCTAAAGGAGTTTCAGTCACAGTTTTATGACAACCCTGCTGTGATGGTTGACACAAGAGTAGTGTTCAACAAAGAATAAGTGAGACAAACAGCCTGGTATTGTTAGTGAATTGCGACAATCACTCACTCAAAGAAAGGTATGAAAAACGCTGCGCCTGTGGTTGTGAAGTCGGAGCCCAAAATCAGATAGAGTGCAAGGATAAAAGCAATGAAGCCGGTTAACAAGTACCTTGAGAAGATACTAAGCTATCCAGGACATTACAGACGATGGAAATGAAACCAGTGAAATAAGAAGTGACTTTCTTTGACTTTCTTATTGATGCCAAGGGACTGTGTTACGCTGACGATATTAAAGATTTGAACCAGAAGTGCGAACATTTAGGAAAATTTTATAGCTGTGTTGTTATTATTATTATTATTAGCACCGCGTCTTACTACCCGTTCGGGTTATACGCACTGCTGTGTTGTTGATGGACAACAACTATATGAAGACATTTTAGATTGTCACATGTTTTTTCAAGTCGGGCCAACATGAAAATATCAAGACTTGAAGAACTTCCAGAATGTATTGCTCAGTATGCAGATGAGAGCATTTTCCACAATCTTCACAGTGCTATTCAGATACTGCTAACCATCGTCAGCTGTGAGATCTGAAACTAATACCTTCGTTTTTGAAAGTCTTCATGGGTCAAAGCTGATTGTGTGATTTGCTCTGTTGATTGTGTAAAGAGAATAAACAGAAACAACAGACTTTAAGATATCATAGATCAATTTGCGTTAGTAAAAACAAGGAAGGTGCATTCATAGTTTTCTTATGTTACCATAATGTGTTAAATATAAAATTAATGAGTTTGTCTTATTTTTGAGCAGATATTGTGGTAAAATTGTTTAAAAAACAGGTGTCAGGTGTTTGGACAGAGGCGCAATTCCAGTGCTAGCCATAGGTGCTATTTTATGTAGATCCACCATTGCGTACATCACAAAATTAAGACTCTCATGTTCATTTAACGTTTATTAAGTAATGAAGGGAAATTATGGTCAGTAATGTTCAAAATATGATGAAAAACAAACTGAAGGGAAATAGTCTTATCTATCTTATCTATCTAATATTCTTATCTAAACTCCACCAAGGAGTAAATCAAAATTTCATCCATTCACAATCCAATTAAGATATTTTCTTTTTGATGGCTGGCCATCATTTTAAATATTGGTTTTCTCTAAAAGGTGTCCCTTATTGGCAATCCTCGATCATATCTGGAATCAAGTATCTCTGGAAGCAAACTATCCATATAAAATCTAATTAATTGAGGCTCCATTTCACTTTTCCAGAAGATGTCATCCCTCTCAATTTTCGTGAAGGACATTCCTTTTCTTGTTCAGACAACAAAGTAACACACCGTCTTTCAGTTATGTGTAATTGTCCTTGCACTTGGTAATAGTAACTATCTCTTTTTTTTAAAAGGATATCATTTCCTCGTAATGTGCAAAACTTGATTTTTTTGCATTTTATGGCTTCATTTGGAGTAAAATCTTTCGCCGATGCAGGGCACTTAATTTCGACGATAGCATCATCACCTATAAATCCATCGGGAGATTCTGCAATAAATGATATATTTCTGTCGACTACCAACCCAACCCTTTCAACTTTTACTCCAAGCACTTCTTCCAAAGCTTCTATTGCCATAGGTTCATGTTCAACACCATATCGAGTCCTATAATTTCCAAAGAATGTTCCATGTAACATAGTCTTTACTTGATTTGCATTCGATGTGGTCTGTCTCATTTTGCAAATTTTACCAAACCATGAAGCTGTCACTCGCTTCCTTTGGCTGTCTTCTCCATTCTTCATTCTGACTTTGTTCGACTGTTTCATAAATCAAGGCTTTCCTCTGCTCTTCTGTCATACGCAAACTACAAATAAAATGTTCTTTCTTCAGATTATAGTCTTCTTCATTGAGGTCAGCTTTAGCGGAATGTCCAGAACCCCATAGTGCTCATCTGGACCTGAAGACTTCTTTTGTGGTTTTCTGAGGGGAGGGTACTGCAATTTCCGCTTGGTCCTTGCATTTAGACGTTTAACTTTTCGTGTGACAAACCTTTTAGTGTTTACACCAGGACTGACAATAGCCATCTTTTTGTGCAGGAGTCTGTGTAGTGTAGGACCTTTGTTGTGGGAAGTTACTGCTGCTGTACAGCGAACTTGATAAGAGCCCCTCAAAGCATAATTAATGCGCTTTCCGCTGATGAATTTGGCAACTACACTATTAAATGACTCTGCAATTTATTACTTACGTTAAAGATTAGGCTCAGAGCATGGAATGCCAAGGAATTACGAGCACTAACTATATCTTCCCATAAGCCATATTTTATCAACTCTGGCACTAAATTTGTTTCACCTTCTTTTGGTCCCTGACAAAAATATCCTCGCTCCCCACACCGAGAATGATCACCAAAAACATGACTTGGCCCATTACTTATGTCTTCCTTTAGTTGTTTGACATTTTCATGATGAGGGAAAGGTTGTACTTGACAATATTTTATTGCCTCAGTTACAGCATATCGCATTCTTAAAACTCTTTGTTGAATGGATGAACTAATAATTCGAGGAATTGTACCTAGTTGGCTCTTTTCTCTTTTCCCAATTTCCTTTACCCTATTCACATAGTTGCGAAGAATATGATTTGCACATTCAATCTTTTTTATCTCGAAATCTGGACCATACGGCTTGGCTAGGCTCAAACGTTTCATGACACTGCTGTACCCATCTCCTAAAAAAAATAATTAAATCCACTTATTAATTCAATATCATACTGGTAAGGCAATATCATTTATTAATATTAATTTTTGTTGGGTTCCCAATGAAATAACTGGATTATAAATTAAAACTTTTTGATGTTACGATATTAACTAATTGTTTAAAGCGCTATGTTAAGTTACCTATAAGGTCAGCATACACTATTCCATACATTGGTAGCCTACACTTTGCTTGAACCCATCAACTATGATGTCAGCTTCCATTGCAGTGGCAGATTGTGTCCAATATTTATAGCATATGTGCTCTTTAGTAGGTTTTTCCTGAGAAGATGCTCTTTCACAAATAGAGCATAGGAGTTGCGAACCCCCATGTATATCACCTTTTTTGGTTTTGAAGCCAACTATGCATGCCTAGTACCATAAACAAAATTTAGTGTAGAAGATATTAACTACAGGACCATTAAAATACTTTAAACTGAAAAGCAAAGACAAAATTGAGTTTTAAAAGTTTATTTAGTAATTACTATATTATATTAAATAATATATCTAGCTCAACACAAAGTTCTACGTCTCAATACTATGTGTTATATATAACTTAACACTCCTGAGAGAGCGTCGTATTTGCTTTTATAAGATCTTTTGCACCATGCTCCATCTGCAACAACAGTTATCATTGGTCGACCCTCTTTGTCCACATTTCAGGCTTTGACAGCCAATGCTGCTTCCTCACGCGCGGCAGCCATCATTTCATCAGAAGCAATGCTTCCTAGGTGTTCACCTACTTCTTGGTGTATCTTTGGTACATAGGATTGCCCATACAAGGCAATCTAGTACTGCAGCAAACTCTTCCATCTGAGAAAAACCTTGGCCTGTGTTAATAATGCCAGCCATCTTTGCGGTATTAACATTCATCGGTGAGTTGGAGTTTTCAGTACGGAGTGTTTCGAGAACCCCACACATCTTGCACTGCAAGTGTAATGTGCTGCAGAAGCCATTCCTTGTTTCGCCTGTAATATTCATATTTGAAAATGTGCAGTCGAACCCTTTATGCTTTATTGCTTGAATACATTCCAAAAAGTACTGTAAGTCGACTATTCTGCGTCTTTCTATGATATAGGGTGTTTTTAAAACATTTGTGTCCCTGGAAAGAAAAAACAAAACAAATGTGAACTGTATCTAGAGGTATTTAATGCAAGGAGTGGAACTGGAACCAGAACCATAAATGTTAACTGATAGCTTTAGCGCGGAAATTGAACCCCGGACCTTTGGCTTAGCACTCACGGAATCAATTCCCGTGTACATGTATAATTTTTCAACTAATTTAATACTAGGCTAAATTTAAATTGATCACCTTCCCACTGCCACGCCTGTGCTAATCTTAATTTTAGCCTGTGATATTTAATTAGCATTTATTTTATTACATTCATAATTCTAGATATTGTATTTCAGCTTCTAATTATATTTTTATTAGGTGACACTCCTATTAAATATGTATCATATTTAATCAGGGTAGCTTGGTAACAATTTAATTCAAAATTTGAAATTAATTTATTGTTTACTAAATAAGTGAACACTAAAATGTGTAATTTAATATTTACTGTTGTGAAGACAATGGTGTCTGTGGCACATCTTCCGGGAAAATATCCATTATAACTTCTGTTTCTGAATTAACATTAGTCGAATGTATGGTATTATCTAGAGATGTGGGGTAAGGCTACTCTAAATGTGGAGGGAGAATACTTTCAATAGTGTCACCATCAGTTAAGCTACAGGATGGCATCTCTGAATGTCTAGGGGGGCTTATTTGAAATGTATCGATTGTAGTATTCCTGAAAAAAAAGATTATTGATGTAAAAATAATAATTTGTAATAAATAAATCATTGACTAAAGTTTTTGTTAAATTTATGTCTTGTGCATTCTTTAATTTTTTCATTAAAAAAAACATACACCTATTTTACACTATTATGTTTAAAGTTAAACTGATATTTTGTTTTTCTTACTAAAGTTATTTTGAGTTAATCAAATACATACATAATATATTATTATTATTATTTAGCACTGCGTCTTACTACCCGTTGGGTTTATACGCTTTAAGTACTAATTACGATAATGGATTGGGAATTGGGAAGGTTGAATTAGAGGAAGTGAACCCGCATTTGAGTGGAGGGAGATTGTAAAACCATTTATGAAAAACTACCCCAGTTCACCCAACTGAGATTCGAACCTAAATCTCCCCGTCCTCAGCAGTCGAGCTTAACAAGACTAGCGCGTTAGCCAACTACGCCACCGAGGCGGGTCATACATAATATAAAGAAAATATTTCAGGAAGACTATTAACATACATTTTATGACTTTCATTTTTTTTAAATTCTCACTCTCGCACAATGTAATATCATATATTTAATAAACCAGTTTAGTTTTGCCCTACAGCAAATCAATTAATTTGTAAAATTGGGGAGATATGAGGAATAAATTGGCAATTTTTTATCTCGCAATAAGCACACACAATATTAATACCATGTATGAGTAAATAAACTCTTTAATAAAAAAAAAATTTAATCAACTTGGTAAAATGGCTTGTTTCAACGCTAGTTTGAGATCTAACGATGACCTCTAAAACGTTTTTTGTTATGGAAATTAACTCGTAGTAAGTAATGATTTCTATACGTTAAACTCCATCCCTGATCTTGAAAGCAAGATTAATTAGGTATTAATGTATTCTTCCTCAATATCTGGCCTGTAGCTTATATTATATAGTATATTATTTCACACTCCCCATCCATACCAATGTTGTAGCATTTGCTCAAAATTATACTTTCCTCATTCTTGTCCAAGAAGTGTAGTTAAATAAGAATAGCCTGGAAGGGTGAAATAAAAATAATATATATTTCATCCCAACCGTATAGTTACTTCAAATGAAGACTAGCCCAAACTAATGACACGTCTTTCAGCGCGATTTTTTTAATAGGTAGCCAGCCATAAAATCACAGTGTGTGGGCGTGTATTTCTTTCTACTATTTGGAGTCCTTTTCACTCATGTTTGACTTAATTTTCTCATATAAATGTGAATTCCACTCTTACCCAAAAGTGTTGTCTAAAATAGTAAGATAAACATTTTGCTTCGACTTACAATTGATCTAAATTTCCTCTTTCTGCAGCGGCTTCACCATGAACCTCATAAAATGTTTCTGTCATGGCAGGGACGGGTTCCAAGTATGCCAGATTATAGTTGATACCTCTGTGACAGTTCAAAATACATAAAACATATAGTTATAACTATAGATATCATAGCTAGTTTCAGACTTTATACCCTTCTTCTATGAATGTGGCACTCCTATTAACTGTACTTAGGGTGGGATCAAAGGGGATGCCAGGAAAGCTAGTTTTTTTTTTTGTTGCAATTTTCGTAGCAAACAATTTTTTTCAGCAAATTAAATCAAATATTGCTCCAGTACAAACATAAGAGTTTAATTTTCTTTACAAGGTGATATCAACAGTTGTTAAATTTCTGTCATGATTGTCCTAGAATTTTGTGAAAACTTTTTCTCCTCGTTTAAAATGTTTCTCATTAAATGATGCTATGCTCATAGCAGATATTCAAGAACAGCTGTTGATATTGCCATGTATGGAAAATTAAACTATATGTCTCTAATGAAGCATTTGATTTAAAAATTTTGTTGTGAAAACTGCAAAAAAACACTTAATTTTTCTCGCGTCCTCTTCCAGCCCACCTTAACTTGTTCACTAAATAAATTAAAACACTAACGTGAATTATGAAATCTAATATTTACAGTTGTGAATACAATTATGTCTTCGACTAATCGCCGGAGGATATGTTCATCAAATCTTCTGTAAAGGTGCTGCTGCTAGGCCTACTAATTATTGAATGTGTGAATATATTAATTTGTACGCTGCAGTGAGGATACCGAATAGTATCAGATAAGATGCTGGGAGGTGTGCCCGAAAGTGGAGAGGGGATTATATCACGATGAATATTCATAAAATCAAAATGTAAACAACTATTGGTAGGCCTATATAAAATAAATTTGTTTTAGTAAGGATGCTGTGGTCCTTTCGTCTTAGGAACTATTAATTTGGTTATATATATGTACAGCTTTTTAGCACTTTAATATTTATTATAAAGTTTTTATACTCAAGATTTTCAAGCAATAAAATTTATTGCAAGTCGACAGAGAGCTGATTATTATTATTATTATTATTATTATTATTATTATTATTATTTTTATTAGCACCGCGTCTTACAAACCGTTCGGGTAATACGCACTTACGCTAATGTGTAATGGTAGGGTGATTGCGAGATGAAATGGAGGACCTTCAGTTTAACGTGTAATCCGAACCACGGTGAAGGCCTGGCATTCCCCACATTCACAAGATGTCTTGTCAGAGGTGAAGGAAGGGTTTGGTAATCAGATAAATCTGTGCCAGGACCAAGGATTGAACCCCGGACCTCCAGCACAGAAGTCCAGCATCTTACCCCTAGACCACCAGGTCACCAGCTGATTATAGACCACACCATTAAATTATTTAGAAACTCACCTTTCTTCAGAAGAAGGAGACATAGAATTTCAATCCATAGTTTCTATCTGTTCTTGAATATTAGGTTTTTGCTCGCTCTATGAACTGTTACCACCTCTGTTAGTATTTAAGTCACTTGCCTTTACAAAGCGTACTCTGTAGATAAATAAGATCACGTTTTAAGAAACTTGTTTTTTTATAAAACTACAAAATCAAAAGCCTATAAACGGTATATTTGAACATTTATGACAGTAGAAAAACATAAAGCCGAATTTACTATCCCGCCATGATGTTTTGTGATTTTGTCATTGATCATTCACCAAAATCACAGAAATTTATAACATGCTTTTATTAAATAGTTATTTTCCTATAACCAGTAAGTATTTTCTGTAAATTGAATATAATTGTGGAGTTATATAATATTGGTTAAATATAAGAAACCGCTATGCTTTGCCTTACATTTTGCATAATTAGTATTTCAGCATGTGACTCAAAAATCTCAGGCGAAAAGTGTAATTATCTGAATATTTTATTGCTAGGACATATTATTTGCATGCAAAATAATACAGGATTTAATTTTGTCAAGCATGTTCAAGTATTAATTATTGTCACATAAAACTTGTATTTTTTTAAAACTAACCATTTAATCAAAAAAATTAAAACAAATATTCCAGTAATCTATTTTATTATTATGAAGTCATGGGAACGAATATTATTCTTAAATTAAATTTATGAATTTTTAATAACACAGTTTTGGTTTAAAAATAAGCCTTTGTTACTTTGAGGGGGGGGGGGGAGGACGGACGGACGGACGGGACGAAGGAACTATTAAAAAAAAATTAGAACAACAGTATAAAACAATTTACTAGGGGTGAGGAAGAGAAAGTATTTGATACAAAAAAGTGCTCTCACATTAGCGTGTAGATAGATTATAAAACCAAAGTGAATTTCACATTTAAAAACTACCGTTAATGCACCTTGGTGGAGATTCGTGAAGCTGATTCAGGGGGTGTTATAAAATAAAATTTCTATTTCTAGATGGATACGTCCTTTTATCTGAATAGTGAATATCTAGGCTATTTTTCTGAATGTGATGTACAGATCACATTGTTACCTACGTTAGGTTGTGTGTTTAAAAAGTGTATGATAAATACATGAATATAAATAGGCCAGTGTCATTTTTGACCAATTCACTATTGCTATATAAACTTAATAAATAGTCACCCAGAATCACCAATCCATAGTTTCTTCCCCTTATTCCAATTTCTTTTCTTGCAATGGGCTGTGAGGTATAATCTTCTTTTTTTCCCTCTTCTATGGTCCACAGTTGTTTTTCTTCGTCCATACTGACGCTAATTTTTTTAGCTTCCACTTAATAAAATGTGGTCAATGTACGTATTTTTCAACTAAGCGTGCCACGACCTGCAAGATTCTACCGAAGGTGATGAGCCGAGTGGAAGTACGAACGGCAAGAGGAAGCGAGAGAAGGATTAGCCTGCTCGTCTGCCATTCTTTCCCTTCCACAATACCTCCTACGTTCAGAGCAAAGCTTGACTGGTCCTTTGCCTAGTGATGGCGTTAGCGTACAGCAGTTGCTACCTCTCAGGTTAATAATGATACCAATAAATTTTGTGATGTGACCCCCCTAATAAATTATATAATTCGATTCACAAATCTCTATTCTATGTTCCTAGAGTATTGCCCTCTAGTTTCCCTCGGATTTAGGTCTTTAACGATCAACTCAAATATCCCTTATTATGACTTCTCTAAGGGCAAAATTTCATATTTTAAACTATTTTGACATCTCACTTTATTATAGTAACATAGAATAAAGTTTTGTATTCATCCCAGTGAAGACCAAACCTCGATACTACTAATAGTTTAATCAAAATCATGAAAGAGCTGAACACTTGAGTGACACTGTCTGGCTCCCCTATGCAAGCCCCTTAAACAGGCAATCTTACCAAACGTTTCTTGAACTTGCCAAATCATTTCATCCTATATTGTCATATGAGACATTAGATATTATAAATTCTAAAGTAGACAATATCATTTCTAACAAATATTTAATCCGCAACAAAAAACTCAATACCTTATAAAAAGTCAGCTAATCACACCCAAGGTCCCCAATTCCAACATTAAGTTTCATCCCAGATATATATCAACCTATCAAAGTTAAAACTGAACAACAGATATGTATAAATCCTCCTAAATGGTTACAAATTCAACTTAAACAATTGTAACGGGCTAATCTGGTTTAGCCCCGTTCAAACGTAGAAAATGAATATTTTGTTGGTGCCTGCAAATCATCAAATGTTAACAATGACATTCTAGTGTAAAATGCTACGCCCATAACGTATGTCTGTTTATTTACATACCGACTTCACCGACTCTTCGAGCCTGATGCCCCACTGGAGAAAACACAACACAGAAAAAAGTGACCGAGCGTGTCCACTTGGGGAAAACTCCACGTTCAACGACGAGTACAAACCAACTGAGAGCTCCATTAATGCCGTCGGCCGACGAATGTCAATATTCTAGAATTTCGGGGAAGTACCCCCTCCACTTCATACTCACCGCTCCAACGCGTGGGCATCTCTGACTATATATTCACCGAGCTGCTTGGAAGAAATATAGAACACGATAGGACAACATCGGCGACGTTGAAATACTACGCACTCTCATCTGGTCAAAGTACTCTATCTAGTCAACGTTGGACTTACGGTCCAAGGGAAATGGATCCTCTAGACAGGAGGAAGTTACGGGACTAACCAACTTCACGGGCATAAAGAACGAGTAAACTTCAGAGTAAATGTTAAATGTTAGGTTTAGTCTACGTCTTGGCAGGATGGATAGGATAATGTTATAGTATTAGTTAGGGATAGGGAATAACTCGTGTCTGTTTTGAGACACTATTATGATATTATGGTTAGGCTAGTTGTATAGATTATGTATGGAGTTGAGTCTCCTTTATCAGGAGAACAGGCTACAAACTACACTTGTGGTGTAGCGCGCTTCTCGCGTTGGGGAGACTGAGTCATTTTGGCCAGCCTCACGACGGGATGGTGAATCCCGCGGTATACACGATGTGTCCATAGATGTAACTCAATGGTAGCTTGCCAGGGCAGGAGATTGTTCATGTTATATAGAGACCTGGGATCTATACCTAACTGGGTTCACTTGTCTATCCCAATATTTGTGTTGGGCAGTTAACCTGTGGGCCGTTCATGCCTCTCATGATTGGCCCGTGGTTAAATCTTAGTCATTGCATTGTTACACTCGCTTTAGGAATATTCAGCTCATGAGCCGCTTCTGCCTCTCAGGCTCGGCTGTAGCTGTCTTTAATTACTTATTTATGCTTTGTGGTGTTGGTCACCCGTTGGGTGCTCAAATAGTGGGACGTGGCTCGTCCTGGACTGGCCCGTGTATCCTGATATTTCATGTAAATAGTTTTTACCCTTAGTAAGGGTTGTTGCTCTGTATCCAGGACTCCCTCATGTAACTGAACCAGAACTTGCCTGATCTAAATTATAACACTGCCTGCATGGCCAACATACCCTGTTGTTTGTGGGATCAGTCACTTAACGTTGTGCACAGGCTGCTAGGGACAGATATATTCCGATAGAGTGTAGTACTATCGGTTTGTCGTGCTCGTGACGGCCCGGTTAAAGAGGGAGACAGTATCATTACCTCTCACTCTCACTTAACTTCTCACTTTGAGTACAAATAAGAGTAAGGAAAGCGGGGATTAGTAGCCTAGCAGGAAATGTTGACAGGGGGGTTCGGTGGACAATGCTATAGTTAGAAGGACAAATACTTTTAATTACGCCTAGCTCAAGGGTGGATCCAGGGCTAGTTGTAGAGGTAAATTGGTTTTTCCAAGGCTCCTTTAAGGCTAAATTTAATAATGTTTATTAATAAATATTTTAATTTATAATATTTTAATTATAATATTGCGAGTTTAACAAACTAATGGAAATTAACAATTAATTTAATAATAATAATACTTTAAGAAAGAACACAATTTAGATTAACCAATTTGTAATTTTAATACAAAAATAACATAAAACAAAAAGTCGCCGTCAAAATAAAAATAATAAATATATACTGTACATATAGGTCTAAAGTGTTTTAGTAATAAAAGAAAAAATATGTATTTTAATACTAAACTTAATATTAATACTAGAACATTTTAGTTTTACTCTCCTTTCTTTGCTCTAGAGCTAAGTTGAAAGAGATGTTGTCTAATTTTGATTAGGTCGTGTATAATAAGATAGGATGAGGAAGGTGTTAGTCAGTCATTCTTTACAACTTTAAAGTATTGGTTTCGATATTTATGATTATTTTCTATGCAGGAGGGGACGATCGCACCCAACCCCACCTGGATCCTCCCCTGGCCTAGCCAGGGAAACTCGAATAAATATATGACTCGTAGTGCTAATGAGAACAAATTCACTGTGCTGTTTGTAAAGATTATTACATATTCCAACAAGTTAATATACAAAATTAAATACACCATTTTGGAATATGTGGGATAAAAATGACATTAACTAAAGGTTTTTTTAATTTAAGATAAACATTTTTTTTAAATATGATATTCAACGAAATACAATAAATGTAATGATCTTGATATTTTTGGACACAATTATATTTAACTAGGACTGATTGCCATTAATGATATGATTTAAATTTCTAGGCCTAAGTACTATAGCTGTATTTGTAAACAAAATTAGTTACAGGTTCATATTGTTTACACTGTCATCATACAAACTGGTCGATAAGCTGTAAAAAATATCTCGAAGGCTAGATGAGACATGTAGCCGACACGATTTGGAACAACTGGTTGACAAGTTCATGCTTAGGTGGACAAAGTGACAGCAAACTGGCCGACATTGGGGCTCCAGCTAACTGATCGACAGCACACTGGTCAACATGTGTGTAAAAAGTGGTTGACAGACAAGTGACTTGTCATGCAAAAGCCGTGTCGATCACATAGTCGATGTTAGAAGAACCATGTGATAAAGAGCCAATTGGTCGACAAAAAATATACAAATATTTGGAATGCTTGGTGGGTTAATTATCTGACCCTAGTATGACCTACTGGTCGACTAGCTCATGCATACGAGGACAAAGTGATATACACACGAATAGTTGACCAATTTGGGTGCATAAAACTAATCAACAATAAACTGGTCGATACGTGTGAACAAAGTGATCGACAGACAAGTAATTTACACGAAGGAGTACTTAGACCAAGTTGTTGATAAGGGTAGGACCATGTGCTAGACGACCAACTGATCGACAAAATATTAACAAACATTTGATAGACTAGGTAACTAGTGGCCGTCGACTCGTCGAAAAATATGTACATAGAACCACAAAGTGACAGCCAACTGGTCGAGAAAAAAAAACTGGCAGACAAACGTTGAGATGGATCCATCTAAACCCGTCGGTTCGCTGTGTCTTCTGGCTCTGACCAGATCGTTGATTAAATCCACAATATTGGATCCGCGGAGAGGCGTTTCATGAATACTCACTTCCCCTTTATCGTCCCAAGAGATACCGCCTCAAGACTTAATATGTTCTAATAAAAGTTCAGCTTTTTTACGCGCCTGTGCCGGTACAGTATTAAGTATGGGAAGTACAGACACTTCAGGGGTGGTGATGGTGGTGGTATTTTCAGGCAGTGGAGGGTGTTGACTAAAGTGCAGATAGCGCTGCAGCACTTGTTGGTATAGAGTCCATTAAGACTTGTCGTCGAGTTTTGAGGCGAGGATTTTTTCCATCTCCTTGTCCAGCTCGGAGACCACTAGATTTTTGGCTGACGCCTCTTGTTGGTAGTGTTGTTCGTAACGGTATAATGTTTCCGGGGACACCAATATCATCTTTTTCGTGTGTTCCATCATCTACTTGTTGAACAAGGAGCCGAGGACACCGCTGATTAACGGGAAAAGTAACGGTAGTAACGCTCCTCCTTTCTGAACGAGTATTCGTCTCTTCTTCTTCTTCCAGCACTCTCCTCGTTTGATCAGCTTGCGCAACACCTGCTTGTGTGCACGTAACTTTGTCTTCTGCGCATTTTTCAGCGGCACCCGCCCTTTTAAAGTGTTGTAGGCACACTCGCAAACGGCCTC
>JBCFYV010005565.1:0-15864 GCA_039000515.1 Timema cristinae | reverse complement strand
TGTTTTCTGTTTGATTTATACTTTTCCTAACATTTAACCGTCATTATTAAATGTTCAAATTATTAGTGTAAACAATTATTTAAAATGGAATTTTTTTCTGGCGCAAGGGCTCCTTCGATCTAAAAAGTTAGGGAATCCCTTTTCTATTATTGGTTCATCCTAACCTGAGACCGGAAGTAAACAAACATTTCCATATCACTACGCGAAGGACATACATGATTGGTGGAACACTAATGCAATGTTTTTAACAGGTGCGACCATGTATAGTTAATATCATAGCAAAGTAGGTCACTACGAATTTTTGTATTTCTTAATACTTTTAAATTTCATGTCTAAGGGTTCGGACAGACTGACAAGTGAGCGCTCGATTAGCAAATAGCTCTCGATAGTTATTGACAAGGAGGCAAAGGTTCGAATCTTGGCTCAGTTAACTGAGGGTGGTTTTTGACAAGTGATTTATTGTTGTTTTCTATTCCTCTCTCCACGCTAATGGGGATTCTTAGGCTACGGCCAAACTGGGCGAGCGACTAAAATATAAAATGGAACACATTGTGTTATCTTTTATTGTTTAGTCGTTCGCGCGCTTGCCCAGTCTGGCCATTCCCTTATATTTAACAAAACACGGGCCAGACTCTGCAAACGCCATAAAGAAGATAAGCACTCAACACTCACAATCATCAGTTAACACTGCTGAGATGAACTGTCGGCTGACCGTCGCCGACTTTAGGTTAACATTGTGGCAAGTTGGTTGGTATTTGAATAGCGCTTTGTAAAGCTTAAAAGTATATTTTCTAAATCAAATCAAGGGATAATTTTACTTGCAATAATTTTGTAACGTTATTTTAAAGCAAGTTTAATACAAAACAAAAGAGGGACTATTTAGTGAGAGGATACCATTGCAGTCCGTTCAGTAGCAAATCAGATCATATACTTCCACGTGGCTTTTTTTACATCAGGTCTCAGCTTAGGGTGAATCAATAATAGCAGACAAACTATATTTATTATACCTCACTTTTCTTACGAATGGACACATACAATATATATATATATATATATTTATAATAAATTTAAGGTATAGCACACAATTAGTTCATGGAGTACCCTCACAGCCTCCCACAAAAAATCCCCACGTATCCTCGAAAGTTTCTAGCCTGGCGTCATTTTCGCAATATCTTGGATTCTTAACGACGAGATCGGGGTTTGAATCACGGTCTGATATACAATGGGTGGTTTTACTAATTGTGTTTTCTTATTGATTTTTCATTCTCCTCTCACAAAAATGTGGGTTAATTTCCTCTAAATTCAACCTTCCTTAGCTCCTAACCCAACGTTGTAAATACGCGGATGATCCAAACGGGGAACAAGATGCAATGAATAAAAAAAAAAAAAAAAACAGCACTAATACCTGTTGAACCAGTTATAGCGCAATGTATGTTTTTAAGCGGTGAAAAAGAGAGGGTTAAAATAGGTAAAATACGTTTTCATTACTACTCGCACCACTGGTGATGTGGACTAAAATGTCAGTCATTTCTGGCTGAATTTGAAATTCTGACTGGATGTACAGAGTTGTCTTTTTTTTTATTAGTGGTTTTCTTACTCCTTCACGTGACTACAAGGAGACCTGGTAGTCTAGGTGTAAGGTGTCAGACTTCTGAGCTGGGGGTCCGGGGTTCAATCCTCGGTCCCGGCACAGATTTATCTGATTGCCAAACCCTTCCTTCACCTCTGACAAGACATCTTGTGAACGTGAGGAATGCCAGGCCTTCACCGTGGTTCGGATTCCACGTTAAACTGTAGGTCCTTCATTTCATCTCACAATCACCCTACCATTACACATTAGCGTAAGTGCGTATAACCCGAACGGGTAGTAAGACGCGGTGCTAATAATAATAATAATAATAATAATAATAATAATAATAATTACGTGACTACATTTTCTCCAAATTTGGCCTTTTCTCATGCCCTCTTAGTTTAGTCGAATATATATAGCCCAGATGGGTAGTATGACGTGGAGGAAAAAACCAACTAAACTAATTCAGGCATTAAAGCATGCCAGCGAAATAAAACATGGCCATCTGCCATAGCGATGGGACGTCAACCGCGGAGATTACTGTAGGAATGACTGCAATTTCTTTTGTTTCTTCTCTGAACCAATAGCGGTGGCTTCAATCCAATAACATCACTGTCGTGGTCAATTTGATGTAAATTGTGTGCAGTCAGCTGTATTTGTATTGCCAAAATCCTTTTCACTTTATTTGAGAGCAGTTCTAAGATATCACATGAAAGCTTTATATATATATTATCCGGAGTGATCCTCTTTGAATAGGAAGGGAGACTTTTGTTAAGCTTGTTGTGAAGTTTCTTCGAGAATTTGGATGACATTATAAAAGGTTCTATTTTAAAAATATCTCTTGGAGGGAGACCGGTTTTATTACTTGACGAGAGGATTTTTTTTTTTTTTAGGAATAGCCAGGTAAAATCTTTTTCTTAATTAGTAGGACTATTGGTTTTTCTAAGAGTGTTTTATACCTGTTTTATCTAATTGAGGGGTGTGCCATTTTTTCATAGGACTACTAAACACGTTTTACCTTAAAATAACCTTATTGATAATCTGAGGAGATGATTATATATTTATAACTAGATTTAACCATTAGATGAGGGTTTGGAAAACTACATCCCACCGTTTTTTTTTAAAGAGATTGAAACACTATAGATAGGATAGTTCCACTTAGAACGAACCATTTCAAAAATGGAATATAAAACTAGATATTGGACAAAATCTTAATTTGAAACAGTTTACAGGATTCTTAACCTTTGGAAACAATAGCTATAATTTATTCTTTAAAAAATAGTATCACACAAATGTGCACCGTTATTCGCAATTCACTGCTGCAATCGCCGAAGAAAGCTGTAAACGACTCTACGAAGCAGATCTGGTGAAATGGCGTCAACTGGGTCTAAGTCTTCACTATTTTGGAGTCGATGAGAAAACATCTTCTTTTTCAAATACCCCCATAAGAATAAATCGGGTGCTGTTAAATCTGGTGATGATGGCAGACATGGAATATCGACAGACTAGGAAGGGTTGCGTCCTGGGAAGAAGTTGCATAATGTTTCCATGCTGTGACGAACCGTGTCATGGCATCCTGAATATATAACTTTGAACACACTGGCGCAGAAATATTTACCTAAATGACTAGGAAGGATTAAAAACTTATTGTTCTTTTTAAAGGCCCTATTTTCTACCAATATATATAAAGGATGGGGAAATTCTATCCCACGAGGCCATTTATGAGGTGCGATCTCATGAATGGCCCGCGGAACGAAGTTCCTCATTTTTAATCAAATGGTTGAATATCAACCTACCTACCCACTTCGATGGCCGCGGGGTCTAACGGGTTAAATATCGTGTTGGACTAGAATGCTGAAGACTGGGAGATCGAGGTTCGATTCCGGCTGGACGCGCTGAGGTTTTTTCCTAAATGGTTTTTCACTCTCCCTCCACGCAAATTCGTATGCATTTCCTCTAAATTAAGCCTTCCTAATCCCAAACCTATTGGTGTAGTTAGTACATAGGCGTACAACCCAAACAGGTGGTAAGACACGTCGCTAAAAAAATTTAGCCTAACCTGGTAGGCAATTATGCATCTCTATACATTTATTTTTAATCCTTCCTCGTTATTTGGGCCATTATTTCCGCGCCACTACCATTGGGCTCAAATATTAAAAATTTAAATAATTTTGAGCACGATTGAGACTCAAAAATATACCTCCTCCCTCTTCCACATTCACCCGCTTGTAGAGAAAGGAGCTGTGTTAGAAAGAGCGCCGCAAGGGATCATCTGACACTTCTGTTCGAAGCCATCGTCTCTCGTTTATAATAATGATCGACAAAGTCCTGTGGTCCTTTACCCACTATATTCGGATACAATCTATGAATGAACTCTAGTACCAGGTGAGGGAATAGCAGCGTTGCCATTTATTTGTGCTCAGTTGCTCCGTATTTCTTCTAGTACGTCCGATCCTGCAACGTCGGTTTGTCGATATTGTCACAATGTTCTTGGCCAAGCTTCCTATCTTGACAAACCGTTAGCGGATAGGTAGGTAGGTTTATCAACATCTGGTTGAAGGCGAGAGAAGATAATCCTCTCGCGATAGGACCAATGGCTCTTTGTGTTGTCTCTGGGTGTAATGAATGATGATACCATTGATGATCCTAGTACGTTATCTAAGAAAGGGTGGGAGGGGAAAGTCACTGCATTCTTGACTAGCCTTGCCTCACAGGGGTATGTTGGTTGATCTTGAAGCCCATGTCGTTGCAGGTGACGTGTAGGTCGAGGTCTTAAGAGGTGATTTTCCACTGTGATCTTTCTTATCCTGTAAACAAACTAAGGAAGGCGCTCTTTTTTTGTTTTTTCGAAACTACCTTTCTTATATCTACCCATTAAGGCCCTGCCTACCCATAAATGCACGGTTCTAAACAAAATAATTTAAAACAAAATATATTTAATAATTCAACATTGTTGTTTTTTATTTATTTTAGTAACATATCTGGGCATCTTTCATAATTCTTATGGAATTTTCAAACCATGGTAAAAATAGTTATTGAAATATTTTCATTAAAATGTTTCCATTTCAATGCATTTTAAATGGGAAAACAAAAATTATTAATGGATTTATTTATTTTCTTTGTACAATTAAGCTAGAGTGTTTGTTTATAACATACTATTTAATGAATAATTTCTTTTTCTTTTTAGACATATTTTTTAATTTGGGTTAGCTTCAATAATCACGACGATATTGAGCTCTAACGACTCCCAAGTCGACTCTCTAGTCAAAATACATGGTTTTAAATACAACTTTTCCTTCTGCAACTAGTTGTCATAGCTGATAATAGGTGCCGTTAGTATGATCATTACCCATTTACAAGCTAGTATCATTTTGCAAGCGTTGGCTAACCTGCTGTATCGGAATGCAGGCGGCAATGGAGGGTTAAACTAATCTCTGTGACCTTCTTGAGTCAAAGAAACATTAATACCATGTACGTTAGGATAAGAAGGGCCAATGTCCAATTATGAAAATTTGCGTAATTAAATATAAACAATTAAACATCTTAATATATTCAGTAACTAAAATACTCACCAAGTCTTCCTGCTGTGTGAATAAATATAGTTGGTCCCTACTTACTTCAATGAGAGTATTACTTTAGTGATACATTATTTTCAAAGAAAAAGCCACATGCTTCTCCATACACAAAGTTTTATGACATTAGCCCTTATTTGACTGAGACAGTAAAACATGTAAAATTCTTCACTCTTATCTTATATTCTTTCTTGAGTTTTCTCATTCTTTAGCACTACACGTTGTAATAATAAGAGTTAATATTCAAAGTATATGAAAACTACTGTACATTGAATTTTTAATCCACTATTATAATAAATAAAAATAAACATTCCTGCTCATATCAAACATAGTTATTTTAAATAAAATTTGGTCTAAATGTAATTTGGAGACGTTCTCAGTATAATTTTATATACTAGTTTTTATTTTACGGTCTAGGATTTGACTCTCATTGGACTTTGGAATAAGTTATTTTTCAAAAAGTTAATAAACAAAGTTTTTGGTAGTCAAGATGTGAAAATGTTAATTTTATTTTATTAGCGTGTTAAATGTGATTACTTTTAATTTGAACCTGTTGCATTCTCGCAGTTTGTGCGCTCGTTTCGGAAGAAATGTATCGAATACCGAACAATAAGTACCCACGGTGATTACTTTTTATATAATTAACAATATGTGACCTTTGTTGCTTTCGAACAAAATCCAAGGGATTGTATAAATTTTGAGGTGGAGAAGTATTTACAAAATATTATTTTATATCCTTGTGAATAACAAGTTTATGAAGAAAGGGCGCACAAAGAAAATCAAAGATATAATTGATTATTTAACTTTTTGTAGTAAAGGGTAAGTTTTTTTTAATGGTATGCATATTACTGGCGCTTAGGCTATCTGTATCTACTAATTTAAATACAATGGATGAGCAGCGATACTATTTTATTTACTGTAGAAATAATATCAAAATTAAGATACAAATAAATATTTCTATATAACAATGCAGCGATTATTCTGATATTTCAAGTACTTTTTTTTTAAAAAAAAAGCTCTTAGCTGAAAGTAAATGTTACTAACACTCTGTAACGCACTTATTGTATGTTCAAAATCTCTTGTGCCTTAGCCGAGTTCGTATCACGCCAGTACTAAGTAATTTCAACCTAACAGGGAATCGTACTAGTCAAGTTATTGAGCTGATTAATTTACGCACTCAGTGCTCAGTCATAGCACTTAAGCAATATTGACCATGACATGAAGCCGATGATAAGTAAAATATATTTAAAACCATTAGAGTTAATGAACTTTTGTGTTCCCTATGCCATAAAGTAAGTAAGTATTTGATACCCGACCGCCTCTGTTGTATAGTGGTCAGATTTACTGGCTTCAGATACTGAAGTCCCAAATTCGATCCCCAGTGCCCCTAATTGTGTCTGTGAAGCAGTGGGTCTGAAACGGAACCAAAATCAACCTCGTGAGGACAAATGAGGAGATAATTGAATGAATAAGTAGCGCTTCAGTCTAGAAAACTGAGATAGAAGTCTGGAGGGCTCGTTGTGCTAACCACATGGCACCCTCAGCTTGAAAATGTTGGCACTATCTTCGCCAACATACGGCAGCCTCTCGATTGGTATAGCCTGCTTGCAGGCTGACACCATGGAGATATTACTCAAGTTAAACTCTACCAATAGGATAAAAAATTATTCCCAAAAACATTTATTTCTGGAAAATTGTGTAAATCCTATCGATGTTTGAAAACTGTAAACACCGTATTAAATAACAGATACCCACTTCAGTGGCTGAGTGGTCTAAGGTGTCACTAGTGTTAAATTGGCCTGCTGATAGCGGAGCACTTGGGGTGCAAATCCTGGTCGAGTCTATTGAGGGTAGTTTTTCCTAAATTGTTTCCCCATCTTCCAAAATAAAAATGCTGGTAGATAGCCTCTCAAATGCTTCTTTCCTCATTACCACCCAATTAGATTATCATATATGCGTATAACATGAACAGGTAGTATGACGTGGTGATATCAGTAATAAAAATAACAGATATATTTATAGTCAAAATTTTTATAGTCTTCGAAATGAAACCGCTTTTAAAATATGTTATTGCCTCCTTAGCCTTTAAATTTTAAAAATTAGCCAAAGCACAGTGGCCAAATTTAGCACATTAAATTTTAGTTATTTTTTATTTTACCTGCTTACTAATAAACTCAAATAAATGGTACAACAAAATCGTAGGCTACATACTCAATCGTATAGGTTATTTATTATAGTTAGTGACAAAACCTTCAAAAATAAGTTATCTCTAATTTTACCTTAAATAAATTTTTCTCTGATAAATAAGTGTACATTATTATTTATCACTACCCTCACCAGATATTTATTTGAAAAAAATTCAATAGTGGTACAACAGCATTAACCTGGAGTCACGTGACGCTTTGATATGCTAATTTCTCAAAATGGGCACGGGTACAAAACTTTCTCTTTGTGGTACAAAACAGTACAGAACTAGTATAAAACTTTGGCATGAAAAAATTCAAAAGTGGTACAACAGCATTAACCTGGAGTCACCACTTTTATATGCTAATTACTCAAAATGGGTACGGGTACAAAACTTATTTGTGTTACAAAACGGTAGAAAACTAGTACAAAACTTTGGCATCAAAAAATTCAAAAGTGGTACAACAGCATTAACCTGGAGTCACCACTTTGATATGCTAATTACTCAAAATGGGTACGGGTACAAAACTTTTTCTTTGTGGTACAAAACGGTACAAAACTAGTACAAAACTTTGGCATCAAAAAATTCAAAAGTGGTACAACAGCATTAACCTGGAGTCACCACTTTGATATGCTAATTACTGAAAATGAGTACGGGTACAAAACTTATTTGTGTTACAAAACGGTACAAAACTATTATAAAACTTTGGCATCAAAAAAAGTTCAAAATCAAAAGGGGTACAACCGCATTTACCTGGAGTACGTGGAGTACTCACTTTGATATGCTAATTACTCAAAACGGGTACGGGTACAATACTTTTTCTTTCTGGTACAAAACGGTACAAAACGGTACAAAACTAGTACAAAACTTTGGCATCAAAAAAAGTTCAAAATTAAAAAGTAGTAAAACAGCATTAACCTTGAGTCACCACTTTGATATGCTAATTACTCAAAATGGGTACGGGTACAAAATGGTACAAAACTAGTACAAAACTTTGGTATAAAAAAAATTCAAAAGTGGTACAACAGCATTAACCTGGAGTCACCACGTTGATATGCTAATTACTCAAAACGGGTACGGGTACAAAACGGTACAAAACTAGTACTAAACTTTGGCATCAAAAAGGTTCTAAATTCAAAAGTGCTACTACAGGTTAATGGACGTCTAGCTGACTGTAATGGATAGGCTAATTTTTCTGCTCGAGAGTGTGATTGTATCTTGACGTTATGTCTCCCCACGTTTAGTCAAACTTGGTCGCCTACACACTTTACGGTCCGGCACTACACTTCTTATCTCTCTCAATTCTTGGAAAAAAGTTTGCTTGCTGCCTTTACTGATTACCGGTCTGGGTCGCCAGTCTCCCAGTTGTTTAAACAAACCAGTAATTATGCCAACCTGATGGCTGGAATCCACCAGTTTGTATAACGTTAGCAACGCCATCTATTTTAGAGCTGAAAGCTCAACACACCGCCAGAGAGGGTAGGCAGGGCCTTAAGCGTTTAATAACTTAATTTTGTGCGTTTCATGTTTTACTACTCCTCAGTGCTATTCACATATTTACACTGTGGTAAGGATGAGTAAGTGAGAATTTAGAAGAAATATACTCAGATCTGTTTCGGGGAGGAGTTGAAAACCATTTGGGGAGGAAAACCTTCCCTTAGTAGCTAATACACCCGGCCAGGGATAGACACCGACAAAATACACCAGGTGAGATTGACAATTTAGCCTGCGTGACCACCGATGTTGTCTTGGGAAAATTAAAATACTTGGTAGGGAAAATTCAAGGAAATGGCTATCTAATTTTCTTTGGAAACTTAACTTTAATAGCCTCATTTTACAAGTGTGTTGAAGTATGTAAGGAAATGGTTTGTATTATTATTATCCTCATATTTGTGCAACTTCAGCCGCCACCCCTCCCTCCACTCTCCACCTGCACCAATCAAAAATACGAACGAAAACGACGCGTGTTGTCTTTATTAACTTAAATAACAGGAAATGCATCGGTAAAAAAAATTACTTGTTTAAAAAGCTGTCATCAATATCGCCGTGGGGAAAATTTCACTAACACATTATCTTATTAATGTGTTCAATCATCCCTGAGGGGTTTGCATGGGGTTAACTATTGCCCCCCCCCCCCTTTCCTTCCATCACTCCCTTCCCACCCACCACCAAAGAGGATGTCATTATTAAATTATTCCCCTCACCCTTTTTTTAATCGGTGTTTTATAGTGTAGCTGTACGTGAGCTTGCCCAGGTTACTAGAGCTGTAGTCGACCTATTAATTGTGCTGATGTTGGTTCCCGGTGTAAATGACCCCTGCGTGACGCGCACACAATGAACCGGAAAGAGGGAGTAAAACTAAGGAGGGGGTGGGGGGACGATGACAGAATGTTGCGTGTGGCAGGAATAGGGCTGGACAAACATAACAGTTTCATTATTATTATTATTATTATTATTATTATTTCATTATTATTATTATTATTATTTTATTATTAAGGAAATGTAGAGAATGAGAGAAGAGATCAATGTTTTTTGCAAATTATACTACTTTAAAACCACATGGCTGACTGACTCACAGACTCACTCACATTAATGTTTACCCACTTCCAGATGAGCTAAAAAACTTGAAATTTGGCAAACTTATAGCTTCTAGCTTCTAACCGATGGGAAAATTCCAAAAAGGTAAAAATGTTAATTTTTAACCCCGAAAAAAAATTCAAAATGGCGGAGCAACTTTAAAGTCGGTGCGGACCTTCCTTTGGAGGTCTCTTGTGACTAAACGGTAAGCCCTATCAAAAAACGGCTCTGGAATTACATTAGTTTACATCCACTTTCAAAGAAATGTACATGGAGGTTTGGGGGTGGAGCCCCCAACAAGCAAAGCGGGTTTTTACATAAAAAAAGTTTGTCAAAAAAATTAAATACATGCTCTATTATAAACACAGTTTAATTTGCTTTACTAGGTGATATCAACATTTGTTGAATGTCTGCCATGTGCATAGAACCATTGGATGAGAAACTTTTTAAAAGAGAAAAAAGAACGGTTGATATCACCGTGGGAAGAAAATTAAACTCTTTGTTTGTACTCTAACCATATTTGATTTATTTTTGCCAAAGGCTATTTTGATATAAAAACTGCAAAAAAAAAAAAACGCTGAACTTTTCTTATATCCCCTATAGTAATAGGATAATTACTATCCTCACTGACCTGGTGGTCTAGGGGTAAGGTGTCAGACTTGTGCTGGCGGCCGGGGTTCAATCCTCGGTCACGGAACAGATTAATCTGATTACCAAACCCTTCCTTCACCTCTGACAATACATCTTGTGAATGTGGGGAAGGCCAGGCCTCCACCGTGGTTCGGATTCCACGTTAAACTGTAGGTCTTTCATTTCATCTCACAATCACCCTACCATTACACATTAGTGTAAGTGCGTATAACCCGAACGGGTAGTAAGACGTGGTGCTAATAATAATAATAATAATAATAATAATAATAATCATAATAATAATAATACTATCCTCACCTTATTCCAAGTCGCGCGAATCGATGGGCGACGCAAGCACTGGTGTCTTGTTTAAGTTTATTTTGGTTTTTATCATAAATGGTCTCCCAGTTTCCCTATGTGTTTATATGGGTTCGGTGCTGATTAGTCTACATTTATGGATACCACGGACGGGGTAATAAGACAAACTTGTGTACATTATATTTTTAAAAACGCCTAAACATAGAAATCGAACCAGGAAGCTTTGATTTAGCTTGCCAATGCACGTGTGTAATATTCTAAATATATTTAGAACCAAATCTTTCAAAGACACACTATCGTACCAAATTTTACTTTCAAGGTATTCCCTATATAAATATTAAACATCGAACCTGAGTTTCCTAGAACTGTAATCGGCCTGACAAGACATCTTGTGAATGTGAGGAATGCCAGGTCTCCACCGTGGTTCGGATTCCACGTCTAACTGTAGGTCCTTCATTTCATCTCGCAATCACCCTACCATTACACATTAGCGTAAGTGCGTATAACCCGAACGGGTAGTAAGACGCGGTGCTAATAATAATAATGTAATCGGCCGCTCTAACAATCAGACCTCGGGGCGATCACATTTTTTAGCACCTACATGTCACGTTCGATATTTCTTGATATTTCTTTATTTATGATAATATAATTAAAATGTATTTCCTTACCTGGATTACTCTACCTATCATTGTTTGAAATATTAGCACCTGTACGTAATCGGCAAGAAAATGAAAACAAAACAGTCTTCTAAATATTATTTGGTGTGGGGAATATCTTATTATATTAAAGATTAGATGTGATTTATATAGCATCACATTAAAGGAAATTATATTAGCTACAGACCCATAGGTTCTAGGTTCGATTCCCGGCGCTTCCAGATTTTTCAGTGAAGAATTTGGTCTGGAACGGGGTCAACTCAACCTCGTGAGGACAATTGAGCTACTTGAGTGAATAATTAGCGGATCTGATATAGAAAACTGAGCTTAATTACTGGAGAGTCCGTCGTGATGACCAAATGAAACCCTATATTCACAGAAGTTGACACTACCTTCACCATAGACTACGGCTGCTCGATCAGTACAGCTCAATTGCAAGCTAATGCCATGCAATTTTTGTTTTACTAATATGCTTTGTTGGGTTTTAAAATAAGCTTTAAACTATTTTTTGACAAAACTAAATTAGAAAATGTTGATCAACTGATGAAGATAGTGCTTGGAAAGTAAAAGAAAAAAAAATATTTTATGAGGACCAAATTTTAAATAGTTGGAGTTTACTGAACTCTCGGACTTGTGCAAAGTTTATTGGCTTGTCCACTATTTTTAGTTAGCATGTATTAGCGCAATAGTGCTAGCTCTAAGTTTAATACACACTAATAGCCAGGGCAATATTTTAATTTAAAGGAACAAGACATAAACGGTACAAGGCAATCGTACGAACTCTCTCATAATGTGTTATAGCTTCGAAGAAAATTTTCAAATATAGGATTTTAGTAAACTTGCCTTAAATAAGTTTTATTCATAAAAATAAACACTTTATCTTGAACAATAACCAGTCTTTGTGTATGGATTTCAAACCAAATTGTTGAAATATATTTAACAAAATCAAAACTTTTAAAAATAAATGATTTGTAAACCACTTTAAAATTATTTATTATTTTTAAAAGATAAAAACGTAAGCTTATTTTTATCTATCATGAAAATCATTTCACTAATTCCAATTTTGAACTGGTTATAATTTGTTGTAAGTAAACTACCCTTAAAAATTTATTTTAGATATATAAAGATATATTATATTTAAAATAGTCTCCCGATACTAATTTAGAATCAAATCACTTAAGCCATTTTTATTAAATATTCAAATTAAAAAAAGTATTCCGTAAACTATCCATGATCAAGGTTTACCCCCAAATCAAGTATACAACTTATTTGTCCTGTTCATGTCAAACACTCACCATATATACATTTTAAACAAAATCGGTATAACCATTTTCAAAATATTCAGATTTTCAAAAATAACTCCTCAGTAAAAGGCGTATCTAGTTTTTACCCAAAACCTATTAAACAGGGTAATTTGTCATGTCAAACACTCCCAAGATACCCATTCGGAACCAAATCGTTAGAGCTATTTGTAAAATATTTCAAGTTTTAGTCATCAATAAATCACCCATAAGTGAGTTTTTATCCCCAAAACGAGTAAACATTGCTATTAGTCATGTCAAACAAATCCTATTAATGCATTTTAAACAAAATTATTAGAACCATTTTCGAAAAGTTTTTAGTTAAAAAAAATACTCATCAGTATATTACCCTTTATTGCTGGTGATGGGGAAAGTCTGAATCTTGTCCTAAGTTTATCAGGGGTAGTTTTTCACATGTGATTCATCCCTGTTTTTTTCACTATCCTTTCTCCGCGCTATTGAGGGTGAATTTCCTCTAAGTTGCCCTCCCTCCCTTCAGGTTGGTTGTCAATATATTTGGGTTTGAACGTATAGTCTATTCGCCATAGGAGTGTAGGAAGGTGATATCTGTCAAAAGTTATCCGATATACTCTCGTATATCTATTCCCCAAACCATATGTGATCCAAGACCATATGTTGAGCTGATGTCACTTTTGGCAGTCAAAATTTTCACAACCAACAGTTTGTTTTTAATTATGTTTTACTTTTAACCTTTTTTCATTTTATGCTATGTCAGTTACCACCACTCATATAGCAAATGGACTCTACTAATTAAACAAAAGTGTAGCGTGCGGGTAACCCAAAAGCAGTTCTCTTATTTAATCTCGGGTGATGCTTAAATTGTTGGTCAACTCCTGCCTAACTTAGTAAACAAGCGATTAAAGTAAAATGTTTAGAATAAGAATAATATGAGTGATTTAAGAAAATCTTGGCTCAAATCTCAGTTGAGCGCACTAAGTTTTGTTTTTCACAAGTTTCCCACGCAAATGCGGGAATATTTGGTATACATTTTGAATACATTTTACCTTCCTCATGTGACCTGGTGGTCTAGGGGTAAGGTGTTAAGACTTCTTTTCTGGGGGTCCGGGGTTCAACCCTCGGTCCCGGCACAGATTTATCTTATTACCAAACCCTTCCTTCACCTCTGACAAGACGTGTATTAATCACAACTTGTGAATGTGTGGATTGCCAGGCCTCCACCGTGGTTCGGATTCCACGTTAAACTGTAGGTCCTCCATTTCATCTCACAATCACCCTACCATTACACATTAGCGCAAGTGCGTATAACACGAACGGGTAGTAAGATGCGGTGATAATAATAACAATAATAATAACTTCCTCATCCCTACCCCATTAATGTAAATATATACGGATAGTCTAAATGGGTTGTAAGATACGGTGCACAGTAATATATATATTCTTTTTGCAAAATTCAGCCTCTATAAACATCTAACAAATTGAACAGCTTTTTCTATTCTTTTATTCTGGTTTCTTTTATTTGTAGTTACGCTACCTATTTGGACCGCTCACTGGTTCAGAATTCACTGCGATTGTTTTCGCTGTCATCCCCCCTACCATACACCCTCCTCCCCCCCACAAAAATTAAATCAAGACGGCTGAGAAGGGAAAGGAGGGGACGGAGTATTTTTTATTTTAATTCGCATCTGGTGGTACGCCTGGTACAAAAGCAAAGGGAAATGTCCATCTCCGTGACAAGCAGACATATATAAAGTAAATGAAAACGTGCTCAGTTCTGTTCTCTCCCCAACCCCTTACACCCCCACCCCCATCCCATCCACACACGATCTCTTCCCTCTATTCCCCCCCCTCCCCATCACCCCTTATAACATTATGAGTTCTCTCTACCAAACCACCACGCCCTCTTCAAAAAGTCGTTAATACTAGCACGTGTATGTACAAAGTGCGTTTCACGCATGCGCGCGCTTGTTTTTTGTTTTTGTATGTTCCTTGTCGTGTGTCGACAACGGGAGTGCGATCACTCTTATTACGGGGTGCGCCAGGTAATTTCCGGAATCACGGGTCAAGTTGGGAGCTAGCTTTGGGGAGAGAGATTTTGAGGGCCCAGTGTTGACTATCAGATTACTTAAGGGCACCGCCTACTTGAAGGGAATAAACTATTTTGAACCGCTTCGATGGTCGAATGGTCTAAGGCAGGGGTCGGAAACCAGTCGATCGCACGGCAATTTTCAGACCATCGCGTGCGTAAGTAAACTACGTTGTAGCTAAAAGTAGATCTTTACCGCTTCTAAACTTGCAAATATATCACCACATCTTACTACCCGGCCACCTCTGTGGTCTAATGGTCAGAGCTCCTAACTACAGATACAGAGGTCCCGGGTTTAATCCCCGACGCTTCCAGAATTTTTCTGTGGTGCGGTGGGTCTGGAAAAGGGTCAAAGTCACTCTGAGGAGAAAATGAGTGTGAGTGAATAGGAAATGGAGATCGGGGTTCAATCCTGATCGCGTGCACAGGAGGTTTTCTTTAAATGTTTTCCCACCCTCCCTTCACGCGAATGCGCGTGCACGTCCTGTAAATTAAACCTTCCTGATCTCTTAACACATTGGTGTAGTTGGTATATAGGATGTTTGAAAACAAATATTCCCTTGGTGAAGTCGGTCGGGATAGAACCAGGGGGACGAATGGTACATTCCTCATTATTCACCATCTTTATCCTGGTCACGTAACAACAAGAGCAAGAGGAGGGATTTATAGCTTTGCTATCAGAAACGAAGAAAATTAAAAACTATCGACATGTTTTGTTCTTGTGTAATGGATTTTTTTTTTACGGTGATGTCTTTGTTGAGTCAAGAGGTTAAGCTCAGGAAGTTTGTAAGGGTCGAACCCTCCCCGTCTCCTTAGCTTAATTTACCTGTCACTTCCCCTGCATACTCCACCCCCTTCCTGTTAGACGTGGATATTCGATACCTGGAGGGTTCTCCCCTTTCCCTCGACTTTTAGTAACTAATTAAACTTGCGCTTGTTTTATATGATTTTTTTTTAAAAATCAACGATTTTCACTGCACTTTTTGTTAG
>JBCFYV010005563.1:0-15312 GCA_039000515.1 Timema cristinae | reverse complement strand
TTTAAAAAAAAAAAATCGTGATCATTTTAAAAAAAAACCATCATATTTATATTTTGTCAAAATTGACAGTACCCTTCGTTTACCCTGAATCGTTAAGCACGCTAACCTTTCATTATTCCACTTTGACACAGCTTATGAGATAGAGCCATGGTGTAATCCGTTAAGGTAAGACTTGTCACCTTTCAGGGTAGATGGGACTGAATGGGACCTTCCAATGTGAAAAGTTATTTCACCTTTGGACCTTTTTATTCTTATTCAAGCGCTGTTGATATGACCAAACTATGACAAATACTCAAGAGGTGTTGATTGACCAAACTATGACAAATACTCAAGAGGTGTTGATATGACCAAATATGACAAATACTCAAGAGGTGTTGATATGACCAAACTATGACAGATAATCCAGAGGTGTTGATATGACCAAACTATGACAAATACTCAAGAGCTGTTTATATGACCAAACTATGACAAATACTCAAGAGGTGTTTGATATGCCCAAACTATGACAGATAATCCAGAGGTGTTGATATGACCAAACTATGACAAATACTCAAGAGGTGTTGATATGAACAAACTATGACAGATAATCCAGAGGTGTTGATATGACCAAACTATGACAAATACTCAAGAGGTGTTGATATGACCAAACTATGACAAATACTCAAGAGCTGTTGATATGACCAAACTATGACAAATACTCAAGAGGTGTTGATTATGACCAAACTATGACAGATAATCCAGAGGTGTTGATATGACCAAACTATGACAAATACTCAAGAGCTGTTTATATGACCAAACTATGACAAATACTCAAGAGGTGTTGATTGACCAAACTATGACAGATAATCCAGAGGTGTTAGATATGACCAAACTATGACAAATACTCAAGGGGTGTTGATATGAACAAACTATGACAGATAATCCAGAGGTGTTGATATGACCAAACTATGACAAATACTCAAGAGTGTTGATATGCCCAAACTATGACAAATACTCAAGAGCTGTTGATATGACCAAACTATGACAAATATCAAGAGGTGTTGATATGACCAAAACTATGACAGATAATCCAGAGGTGTTGATATGACCAAACTATGACAAATACTCAAGAGCTGTTTATATGACCAAACTATGACAGATAATCCAGAGGTGTTGATATGACCAAACTATGACAAATACTCAAGAGCTGTTGATATGAACAAAACTATGACAGATAATCCAGAGGTGTTGATATGACCAAACTATGACAAATACTCAAGAGGTGTTGATATGAACAAACTATGACAGATAATCCAGAGGTGTTGATATGACAAAACTATGACAAATACTCAAGAGGTGTTGATATGAACAAACTATGACAGATAATCCAGAGGTGTTGATATGACCAAACTATGACAAATACTCAAGAGGTGTTGATATGAACAAACTATGACAGAAAAATCCAGAGGTGTTGATATGACCAAACTATGACAAATACTCAAGAGGTGTTGATATGAACAAACTATGACAGATAATCCAGAGGTGTTGATATGACCAAACTATGACAAATACTCAAGAGGTGTTGATTATGAACAAACTATGACAGATAATCCAGAGGTGTTGATATGACCAAACTATGACAAATACTCAAGAGGTGTTGATATGACCAAACTATGACAGATAATCCAGAGGTGTTGATATGACCAAACTATGACAAATACTCAAGAGCTGTTGATATGACCCAAACTATGACAAATACTCCAGAGCTGTTGATATGACCAAACTATGACAAATACTCCAGAGAGGTGTTGATATGACCAAACTATGACAAATAATCCAGTGGTGTTTATATGACCAAACTATGACAAATACTCAAGAAGGTGTTGATATGACCAAACTATGACAAATACTCAGAGGTGTTGATATGACCAAACTATGACAAATACTCAAGAGCTGTTTTATATGACCAAACTATGACAAATACTCCAGAGAGGTGTTGATATGACCAAACTATGACAAATACTCAAGAGAGCTGTTGATATGACCATGTGCAGTAATTTAAACTAAAATTATCTACAGAAGAAAATTTATTATATTTATTTTGGCAATGTGAGTTTTTTGTTATAAAAACAGACAACAATACTTATCGTAACTTATGTCCTGTTCCATCCCCCCTTAAGAGTTATGTTAGACAATACTGCGCGTCTTGATGAAGACAAACAACAACAACAAGGTTCCACGCAGGATTTTGGAACGGATTTAGTCATTAAAATAAAACTATATCAGATAGTTTTAAAAGAGTTCTTAATAAACTGTTAATTGTTTGTTTTATCTCTCTTGCAATTCTGTTGTATAACTCTTTGCTATTGTTTGGATACTATGTACAATATAGTGGGATCGACATAAGAACTTTAACCTCCCCCCAATGGTGGATACGCGGAATAAGGAGTTGTACTCTCCCTCTCACCTTGACAGAGATGGTTGTTTATTCTGGCTTTGAATCAGGAGAATTGGCAACACTGTATCCGTTTGCTGACCTGATGGAAGCTACCGTGTCGGATTAACAGTGTAACGGATGCTTTGGTTGTTGTTTTTTTATCCTCCCACCCCTCTTTCCTCTCCTCCATTGGCACATTGGTCGTGTTCCGGCTTAGTTCGTCTGTCCGGGATTGCATGATCGACACGTTTCGCGTCTAGATGAACGAAACTTTGGATTAATTCCACTTAGAGTTTAAATTTGAAAATTTTATAGAAGAAACGCGGTAGGAAAAAAAGTATCTTGGGCCGTTCTAAAAAAGTTACTAGATATACTTTTATTATAGTCATACGTCAAGCTGTGTGATCTGTATTCATTCATAGTATTTAATGCGCACGTCCTTAATCGACTGATTATATCAGCACACGGCTTATGAACTAACTTAAATCTAAATATACAAAACATCCAGCCCCCAGGCCGTTATTGTATCACTGTGAAAGGGGAAAATCCACATTTTACCAATGCATTTTTTTTTTGCCGTGCTTTGAGTTGAACCCGGGACGCTTAAGGTGGAAGTGTATGGAACACGAGAAAAAGCCAGTGTTTTGCAGTTTTTATAGCAAAACTTTTTTTTTTTGCCAAATTAAATCAAATATTGCTCCAGTAGAAACATAGAGTTTAATTTTTCTTCACATGTTGATATCAACAGTTGTTGAATATCTGTTGAGGGTGTCCTGGAATTTAATGACAACTTTTTATCTTCATTTAAAAAGTTTCTCATCTAATGCCGCTATGCTCGTGACAGATATTCAACAACTGTTGATTATCAACATGTGAAGAAAATTAAACTCTCTATGTTTGTATTGGAGCAAAATTTTTTAATTTTGGTCACGAAAATGTTTTTCTACAAAAACTGCAAGAACACAATATTTTTTCTCGTATACCTTAACACCCACACCTTAACTCTGCGTGCAGGTACGCCACCTACCGACTGAACTAAGGTTTCAGGCTATCCTCATTTGATTACACCAATAGGATAGGGATGAGTAAGGTAGAATTTAGGGGGGGGGGATGGTCCTACGGGGGGAACCATATAGGAGGTGGGTAACAATCACCCAGCTGGGATTTGAACCTTGACCTCCCAGTCACCGGAAAGCCGGTATCGATGCACTTGATGTTTGGTCCGCAAGTCGATCCCTCCATCTCCCTCAAATATAGTTTGTAATTTTCAATCGCTCCATCTTATCAGGTTCTTTCTTGTTTCGATGTTTTCAGTAAGATCTGTCCGATATATGACCATCACACATGTGTGATATTTTCTTTGTGGCGTGAAAAAGAAAATTAATAAAAACTTGACTTTATTTGAAAAGACGATAAATGTGATGTTCGAAGATTGTCAATGGTTTCTTGTTTGAAAGACTCGATCGCTTGCTTTAGAGGAGTTTGAAGACTCGCCCGCCCGTCAAGTGGGCTTACGTCGCGACTTGTGCGGTTCTACGAGTGAATTGTCCCAGAGATAACAAACTATTACACAACAATGTGTCTCTGGTCGTGGATTTCAGAAGCGTTCATCCCGAGACGATACAGGAGAGGTGAGACCTTTTTTTTATTGCATTGTATTTATATTTATTTAGTTTTCAGTAAGGAACTTTTGATTTTAGGAATAGTACGCAAAGAGGGCGGGGTTCTTTAATTTTTTTTTCTCGGTTATTTAAAAAATATGTATTTTTTTAACTAACTATAGACAAACAACAAAAGCAGATTTCTAATGGTACCATTATTAATATTGTAAAAAAGATTATATAGCTTAAAAATATATTTCAGTATCTCGGAATTTCATGAACAATTTGTTGTTGACGCTTGTAGGGTTGGGTTTTTTTAGGTTGGGATAGTCTATAAATAATAATAATAATAATAATGTTAACTATTGCGTATTAAAATACTTTTGATGCCATGTTTTACTTACTTTTAAATATTTACGTTCTAAATATTAACGTTTTTCCGTGATTAAGTAGAAGTTTTTTTTTGTTTTAAATTTTATAGGATTATATTTAAATATACTTTTATTATCATTAGAAATTTGCTTTTGTTTTTGTGTGTAGGCATACATGGTAAAATATATTAAACTTTACTTTATATGATACATATTTTTTTAAAGAATTTTAATTCTTTTTTTATTCCTTTTACTTTGCTGATGACTAATTTTAGGAAAATTTTAAATTTTCAGAAATGACTTTAACGTTTTAGTTAATATGGATGTTTAGAAGGTGTTTTATATGATACCTTTCTTTTTAAAAAAAATTAAGGCAATTTTAAGACCTATTAAATACCTATTTTTGAAAATTTGTATTTTTAATTATAAATGGGTCTAGAAATTTTTATTTTTAAAGTTGTATTTGAAATTTTCTTAATATTACTATCAAAATAATGTTTGTTTTTCTGCGGAAACAATGTTAAGGGTTCGTTATTTTCACTGAGAACTGAGTTTCGAATGATTTTATCACAAACTATAATAGATTACAAAATTTGTGTAAGTATGTACTCTAGTGTTGTATCATTTGTATTTATTTATTATGATCCAAATTTTAGAAACAAATGGAGAAATACCTTTTTAAAACAATTAAAACGAAGAATTTGTCAATGTTATTTTGATGTTAGTGTTTCTCTTTAATATATTATGTAAGCCCAGGGGTCGGGAACCTTTATTTGGGGAACCCCCCACCCCCCCCCCCATACTAATAAACTTATCAAAGATCCCGATATAACCCATCGTGTCTTAAAGGTTTTTTATTACTAAACATTTAACATCACCAATTATATGGGCGATCAAGGTTTATTTTGGTCTCGCTCAAATATTATTTGAAGTTATTTGAAAAATTTGCGATTGTAAAAGATTCTTTTAATGATGATATAAGCTTTCTTGTGTGATTGGCTGAAAGTTTTCCACTAGATCGACGGTTGCATACCCTTGATGTAGCTTTTTAATATATCACCAAACAAAAATGAGCGCTATCTGTCTTGAAAATACTTTACTAGCTAACAACATTGAGATAGCTCATTAATGGCGTAAGCTTACAATCGAACTATCTCGACCCAGCAGGTAGTGCCAACCACTGCGGATAAATGGTGTATGTGGTCAGCACAACAAGCCCTTAGGCCCTTAATCTCAGTTTTCCAGACAGTGGACGTTACTTCTTTTTAGACCCGGTTCCAGACTCACTGTTTCACGGAAAATCTGTGAAGCACCGGGAAGCGAACCTGGGCCTTGAGACAAGGAACTTGACCATCTGAGCAAAGATGGTCAGCTCATTGCGTTCACTGACCAAAATTTGGCTATTCTTTCTAGATGAAAGACCTTATTTTTTAATAATTGGTTTCCTCTTTGTCTCCCAAAAATTTCACCCCAGGGGAAACCAAATGTTTATATAGGCCCTAAGTTTGGGTGGGGAAAATTTCACCCCTCATTATTCAAAAAAGGGGGCGGGGCCCCCCCCAAAACCCCCCCACACCCCTTCACTAATAACTAACAAAAAAAACTTTTTGGTTTGGCATTGTGAACGGGGGGGTTTTTTTAACCGGGCAGCTGGTTTTAAATTTGTCTTCTTTTACCCCCCCCCTGACAACCGAAACCCCCTCAGCAGCGTGGGGGGTAAAAAATTTTTGGGCCACCCCTCGGTTTGTGAGGGGGTGGGGGGACTATACTGCAATTAACTGCCGATTGTTAATTTTTACTGGGTTTTTTTTCTCTACCCGTGTCTTTTAGGAGGGGGTTCCTAAACTTTCTAGCCCCAAAAGGGGGGGGGCCCCTTAGACGAGAAAAAAAATTTTACATTTTGGGGGCCCTCTCATAGGACAATTGGGTGGGCCCCTACAATAACAACATGAACAATATAAAAAGAATTTTAGAGCAAAAAAATTAAAAAAAAAGGAAAAGGGTTTTAATGCCCGGGCCCCTGCCCTTTGAAAAATTTTTATTTTATTCAGATTTAAAACAAATTGCCATTCTAAAAATTATACGATGCTTTCTTATAGTGTGAAGAACAAAAAAAATTTCCTTTTCCAAAGAGGGCCCCGGGAAGCCGAGGTGGATGTGACGGAATTTAAAGGGAAACCCCTTGGAACATTTTTTAAAAAACTGGGGGGTTTTCCCAAACCCGGTGTTCCCCTTTTACAAAAAAAATTGAGTCACGCTTTTTTTTTCAAAAATTTTTGGGGCGCGAATCTGTTTGAGTTAACCCCACAAATCCCCGTTTTGGACCCAAACCCTTTTGGGAAAGGGGGAAAAAAATTTTAAAACGAAGTTTATACAGTATTTTTTCATTTTTTGTCCGTTTTATGTGTTTTAAATTTTTATTTTTTTGGGTTTTTGTGAAACAAAAAAAACGCACGTTTTTTTTTTAACGGTTTTTATATTTTAAAATTCTTAAAAGGGTTTCGTAGCTTTTTTGATTGTCTCTCGTTTTTAAGCGCAGGGGGCACTAATTTAGGGGGTTTTTGGTTATGACATTTTTTTGGGTTTTTTCCCACGCGGGGTTTAATGGAGAAGTGCAGACAAAGCTAAAATTGTCTCTATTGGTTCAAAACGATTGAGAAGTTCTCGACCCTTTTCTTAAAATTTGGTTCGGAGTAGTCACGTGATCTTTTTTTCGTTTGTCATGTTTGTTTTTCGGCGAATCCAGGCAGAAAAGGTGGGGATGGGAAAAAAAAAAAATTTTAATGCCCCAAAACCGGGTTTCGAACCCGATCTCCCCGTTTTTGGGCAGCCCAGTATTTTTTTTTATAATGATCCTTTGACCTTTTTAGATCACCTTAGGGGGAGTACAAATAATTTTTTTTTTTAAAAAAAAAAAATTTTAAAACAACTATTTTAAAGGGACCAAAAAATTTAATTTTTTGAAAGGGAGAAAAAACTTTTTTTTAACATTTTCAAAAATTAAGTTTTTTAATGTTACCCTTTTTTAACTTTGTCGAATAAAATTTTAAAAAGCGCAAGATGGGACCCCCTGCCTTTTTTTTCCCCGGGACGTCACCAGGGTTTTCCTATGGGGGCTCTTAGCTCATTTAAATTATATCTTTTCACCCCCTCCCCCCCCAATTACCCTTTGGGGTTTTTCCCAAATTTTTTTTCCCGGGGGCCCGGAAAAAAACAGATTTAAAATATCCCTCGAGTTTTTTTTTCCCCCATTCTTTGGGGGCATTTTTTTTTTCGGTTTTAAAGCAACAAACCCACTAACGAGAATTTTATAGTTTTTCCCCCAAAACTATTTGCAGAATTTTTTAGTAGTATGTGTTCTGTCTTTTTTGGGCCCGGTCCCTTGTGTTGTACAAATCTTAGTCCTACGCCTGTTCTTAAACAAAACTCCCAACACCCGAAACCCTTTACCTATTAAATTTTCCCTTTTTTGGGGGATTCCTTCTTTTTTCCCGGGGCCCCTTTTCCCTACCACCCTTTCCTTCTATGACGTTTCTCAATTAAAACACTTTTGTTGAGCTTGCTTTCCCAGGACGGGGGTGTTTAGGTTAGGATCTCGCTTTGAGTGAATTTTGGGGGGGGTTTTTACTAAATTGTTTTAACTTTTCCCTTTTCCCCACAAATTCGGGGGTTTTTTTCCCCCAAATTAACCTTTCCCCTCCCAAACCCTTAGCGCCATTAGTAAATTAAACGTAAAAACCCCAAAAGGGTTTGGGGGGGACTTGACTTGGTGCTAAATTTAATTTTAAAAAAAAAAGAAATTTTATTTCATAATGTGACCCATCCTCCCGATATTTCAAATAATGTAATTTAAGGAGGTTTAAATTAGAAGAAAAGCCCCCACATTTGCGTGGACATTAATTTTGAAAAAAAATTTCTTTAAATTTTAATTTCCCCAAAATTTCTCCGTTATGCACCCCGTTTTTATTTATATTTTGCATTTTTTTTTTTTTGGTATTAAAAATGTTCTTTAGGGGAAAATTTAAAATTAAATTTAAATTAAAAAAAACCCTTTTCTAGGGACTTTCACAAAATTTTGCGTTGTTATATATATTTAAAACTTTGCACCCCCGTCTTACTACCCGTTTGGTTTATCGCTTTAAGTACTAATTTTCACAAAAAGGGCTAGGAAGGGGGAAGGGGTTTGGGGAAATTTAAAAGGAAAATGAACCCGCATTTGGTGGAGGGGAGGGGGAAAAACCCCTGTAGGAAAAAAAACCCCCCTTAGTTCACCCCAAATGAGATTCGAACCTGATCTCCCCCTCCCCAGCAGTCTAGCCCCAACATGAAAAATAGCGCGTTAGCTGTCGCAATAGACTGTGCCAATGACGGGGAGATCGAAATGGGAAAAAGAGCTTAAAAAAATGTGATTTTTTAAGCTGCTGTAAAGGATTTTTTTTTAAAAAAAATATGTTGGGTTTTAAAAAAAAAAAAAACTCGCTCACCAGGTTAAATTGAAAAAAAAATTTTTAGGTCAAGTCAAAAAAAAAAACCTTTCGTCTGGAAAACCTGGAAAAAAAAACCCAAAAAAGTTATTTTTATAAGCTTTGTACCCCCCCTGAATTTTTCCCCCAAAATGGTTTTTTTTCCCCATCCTTTCAAATGTGGATTTTTTTCCCTCAAAATTGCATTTTTTCTGCTTACCGATTAAAAAAAAAAATTACAACTTTTGAAAAATTCGAGGTTTGAATTTTGATTCCAAACACAGTCCGTATATAAAGAGCGACCCCTTTGCCGTTTATTCAAAAGGCGCAGATGGGAACCCCTGTTTAAATCGGTGGCGTTTTGGGCCCCGTTGTTGCCCCGGACCCTAGATTTGTTGTTTTTTTGAAGAAAATTTCATATCCTGTTCACGCCCGCAGATTGCATTTCGGGTTTGGCGTCCTGCGGCCCCATTGGGGTGCAAACTAACCACGCCAAAGGTCCTAGAATGTGCACCCCATCATAATTAGGGAATATGCAAAATCACGCGCCCGGGGGGGGGGAAAATCCCGCAGATAAATGTTGGCCTGGCTGGCTTTTTTTACTATTCATTGTTCCATTTCTTTTTTAAAAACTTTTTTCACCCCCCGGGGTTAGACCTCCTCGTCTAGAGAAAGTTTTTAAATTTAAAAACCCCGTATTCTACCTAAATATTATAATGAATTTTGAAGATTTTCTGTGTCACTTAACCCTAAAAAAAAGAAGTGGTTTTAAAAAATCGTGTTTTTAAACCCCGATTTTTAAAATTTAAAACCGTAGTTTACTGTTTAGTGTAAACTAATATTAGAATATCTCGGATTTTTCCCGAAATTGGCTTTAACGTTTTTTTCATAAATCCCTAAATGTATTTTTTTTAAATTTTTTATTTTTATGAGTAAAAATACAACATAAAGGGGGGTTTTTAAAAATTTTGGGAAAATGTAGTTAACGCTTTTGATAAAAAAGTTTTTCGGGGGGAAAGTTTTACATGATAAAAACCCCATTTTTTCATGAAGGAACTTTTTTTTTTCCCGGGCATGTTCTTTTGATGTGGTTTATTTTTCAATTTTGGCCCTTTTAAAAATTGTTTTTGAAATTTTTCCAAAATTTATGTTTGGAAAAAAGATACCCAAAAAATTTTTATAAAATTTTTTTGTTTTTTTTGAAAACCTATTTGACGGTAACTTTAAAGATTTTTTGTTTCTGAAATTTTTTGGGGTTTTTAATTTTAATTTTTTGGATTTGTAGGGATATATATAAATTTTGTTTGTTTAAAAATTTTTTCATTTCACCAATTTGGGGAAAGGGGGTGAAAGGGAGACTTAGGGAAATTTTACTTATTTTATGGAGAGAGGTGGGAAAAAACCATAAAGGTTGATTTTGAAAACCTAGCCCCCGTGACCCCCTGGCAACTGGGACCCGACAAAAGGGGGGATGCCTTTGTCCGCGTGGTTTTATTGGTGCGAGGTTTTCTAATTGTCTATTTCCGTTGCTTAGGAAAAAAGAGCTAGGCCCAAATTTGTGCCCCGATAGTTTGAGGCAGTAGTCGATTTGGGACCGGCTGTATTAGGGATTTACTCCCCCACTCTCCCCCGGGGAAAATACCCACGTTGCTTTAGAATAACCTTGCTATTCCGTTTATTTTCTCCCTCCAGTGAATATCCACGTAACTCCATTGAATAACCTTGCTATTCCTGTTTTTTTTCCCCCCCCCAGTAGAATATCCCCGTGCCCAATTTAATAAACCCCCCTATTCCCGTTTTTCCTCCCCCCCTAGAATTTCCCGTGTCCATGAATAACCTCGCTATTTTTGTTTATTCTCTCCCCCAGTAAAATACCCCTTGGGAACCCCTTGAAAACCTCGCTTTCCTGTTTTTTCCCCTCCCCCCATTTTAAAATTTTTCCCCGTTTGCTCCATAGAAAAAACCCCGTTTTTCTTGTTTTTTTCCCCCCCTATTAATTTCCCCCCGTAGCCCCATAGAAAACCTTGCTTTTCCCGTTTATTCTCTCCCCCCCGTAGGGGAAAATCACGAGTTTTTATAGAAAAAAACCTTTTTTTTGTTTACTTCCCTCCAGTGAATTCCAAATTGTTTGAATAACCTTGCTATTCCTGTTTTTTTCTCCCCCCAGTGAAAATCCCCGTAAACTCCTTTTTAAAACCTGCTTTTCCCCGTTTATTTTCCCCCTCCAGTAAAAATATCTCGTAGGGCCCCCTAAGGAATAACCTTTCTATTTGTTTATTTTTTCCCCCCCCAGTAGAATTTTCCTCTTTTTTCCCCTAGAAAAACCTTGCATTCCTGGGTTTTTTCTCTCCCCCCAGTGAAAAAAACCACGTTGTTTAGAAAAACCCTTTTCTTTCTGTTATTTTTCCCCCGTAGAATACCCCGTAGTCCATTGAAAAACCCTTTTTATTCCCGGGTTTTTCTTCCTCCCGTGAATTCCTCGTTGCCTTTTTAAAAAACCTTGTATTCCTGTTTTTTCTCCCCCTCCAGTAGAATATTTCGTTTTCCCCATAAAATAACCCCGCTTTTCCTGGTTTTCCCTTTACCGACGGCTATTTTTAAATGCTGTTTGGCCCCGGGGGGGCCCCCTTTGAGCGGGTTCATCCTAATTGGGGTTAGGGGATGATGAGGGGAAAGGGGGAAAGGGGGGGGTTTTAAATTTTCCCCCCCCCTTTTGGGGGCGATAGGCCCCGGGGCATTAGGCCCCACCCCCTTTTTCCCCCAAATCCGTTGGGAAACCCTCTTAAAAAAACTGTGAGTTGAAAAATGTGAAAATAAATATTGTTTAAACAAACGTTTATACAAAAAACCTCAAAAGGAATTAAACGAAAAAATGGTTTCCTTTCTTTCACCATGCAAATGGGATACGTTTCTTCAAATTTTCCCCCTTACTATCCAAACCCTTTTGGCGGGTGATACGATATGAGAGGGAAAAAAAAATTTTTCCCAAAATTAAAAAAAAAAAAGTTTTGTTCTTAGCTCTGTTTCGCACGCGTCCTTCAGGCATAACCTCCCCCCCCCACCCCTTTTGCCCCCGCGCGCGTTGTCCGTGGAGTGGTCTGTGCCTTTTACTCGTTTCAACCCCACAGAGAAACAACCCCCGTCTCGACCACCCGACAATGCGTTGCCATCAATCAATTTTTATCCCCCAAATCAAAAAAAAAAAACCCCCCCCCCCCCCCCCCAAAAAATTTCGATGGACTTTATTCCTCTCGTCCCCAACTCCCCCCCTTTTTTTTTGGCGCGGTTTTCGTCGAGTATTTGTGCAAGTGTAGGCATTTTCAAGTGAAAGTTTAAAACTAAAAAGATTGGATTAATTATTTTTTAAGGGGGGGGTTGTGAGTTATTTTTCAAAACAAAAAAACCTTGTGATTGGACTTGATTTGTTTTTAAATCCCGTTTTTCCCCCGGTGTTTTTTTGCGGGGGAAAGGGATTTGGTGTGGGGGGAGAAGGCAGGAGAAATTAAAAGCGGAATTGGGGAAAAAATTAATGGATTTTGTAAATATGTCAGCTCCCCCGTGTAATTTTTCACTTGGTCATATTTTTAATATTAAATTTACTCTATAAACCCACGGACTTTATTCACCGACATTAATGTTTTTTACCCATTCAAGAGATAAAACTTTAAATTTTTGGAAAAATCTAAACTTTAGCCTGGAACCCCGGGGAAAATTCCAAAAAGTTAAAAAAATTAATTTTTAACCCCCCAAAATAAAAATAAAAAAGGCGGGCAACTTTAAAGCATTGTTTACATCTACTTGCAAAAAAAAATCACTGGGGGTTTTTGGGGGGTGGGGCCCAAAGAGCAAAGGGGGTGTGTTTTTAAAATTTTTGGGTTTTTAATTCTTTTATTTTCAGATTATTGTAAGGGAGGTGGCTAAGTTAAGAGAACCACTTCAACTCAATCGTGCTTTTTAATTCGTATTTGGGGTTTAAACCAAACCCCCAAAGGGGGTTTTGCTCTAAAGCACAATATCGCGATAGACTAATGCCCCTTGATGGGAGAGTCGGGGTTGAATCCTGGTCGGGTTTTACAAAGGTTGTTTTTTTTTTTAAAAAGCAGATCATCAAAAAATCAAAAATTCCGTCCCTAACACATTTAAGTTTAGTTATATGTGTACAACCCGAAAGGTGTAAGAAGTGGTGATTAAAAAAAATTAAAAAAAAAAATTTAAGAAATCCATTTTGTTTACTTTTTACTTCCTTTTTTTAAAAATCACACGAACTAAAAGGAAGGTATAAAAAAAACCCCTTTGTTATCTTGTAAAAAATCAAAACTGCGATTTTTTTTATCATTGAAAAACGGAAGGTGGGGGGAAGGGGGACAAATTTTTGTTCGAGCAAAATTGTCTGCGAGCTCGCCCTTTTTTTCGTTCTTTTTTTCTTTTTTCGATTGTGCAAATTCTTTACGATTCCCTTCTTTTTTTTTATTTTATTTTTGGTTCTTTTGTGTTCTTGTCCGCCACTATATCCTATTTCGATACTATTTATGTTTTTTTGAATCTAAAAAAAATAGAGCCTTTCCTCGAACCTGGATGGGGATGTATTTCGTGTTATATTATACCCCAAAATTCCCCAGCTACCGAACAACTGATAGTTTTTAATTAATAAGTAATATTCCCCGCCGGGTCGTAGTGTTTCAAAACTTGAGTGAATGGTTCTTGGCGGTCACTAAGCTGCTCTGTTATCTTTTTCTCCCTGCCAACCAACAGTTGACCCTTGAAAGGGGGGATGGATGAAAATATTTCCACGCATACAACATAGGTTTTTCTCCTCCCCCAGGGAATATATTTTTCCCCCCAAAAATCCCCTCTCTTTTTTTAAGGCCATCAGAAAATATTTAAATAATCTATAGAAAAAAACGTTATTTTCTATCGTAGCATTAGTGGGTTTCACCCCAACCACCCCCACCTAAACCAGCGCCCCTAAACCCCCCATCACCTAAACCCGCCCCCTCAACCCCCACAAACCAGGCCACCTCAAACCCCAATCTCCTTTAAACCCCCTAAACCCCAACCCCCCCCACCTAACCAGACCCCCTCCATAATCAACCACCCCTTACCACCGTATCATCCCCCATTATTTGGGTTTTTTGTCTTAACTTATTTTTATCCCCCCGGTTTCATACTTGTTCGTTTATATCAAATGAGTAGAAAAAGTTATACTTGTTCAGTTTATATCAAAAAGAGTAGAAACCCACTTAAGGAAAACATTGAATACAAAAGAGGAATTTGAACCTGGGTCTCCCTATCATCATAAGTACCGGGTTTTTTTGTTTTTTCGGGGGAGAGGGGTACGCATCCTTTTCCCCTCTCCAGCTCGTATTTCTTATCGGGGAGAAGAGAGGGGCGCAAGGCGGCCCCCCCCTCTTCCTGCTCCAAAAATCCTCCCTCTGGGGTATGTTTCTGTTCCATTCCCAATTGCTTGGGTTTTTCTTTCCTTCCAGCCAGCGTATTGTTTCCATCTCTGGAGATTTTCTTTTGTCCCTGTGTCTTCCGAGCGTTTTGGTTTTGGGTTTTTAGTGGGCTCTTTTTATAGTGGGCTTGTTATCGTGGGCTCTTGTTATCGTGGGTTTTTTATCGGGGCTCTTTTTATGTGGGTTTGTTTTTAGTGTGCTTTTTTTTTAGTGTTTTTTTTTGTAGTGAGCTTTTGTTGTGTGTGTATTGTTATATCTTTGTTTTAGTGGGCTCTTGTTTAGTGGATTTGTTTTATGGGCTTTGTTATAGTGGGCTTTTTTTAGTGGGGTCTTGTTATAGGGGGTTTGTTATAGTGGGGTCTTTTTATAGTGGGCTTTGTTATAGTGGATCTTGTTATAGGGGCTCTTTTAAGTGGGCTCTTTTTATAGTTTGGGGTTTGTTATAGTGGGGTTTGGTTATTGGGGTCTTTTTTGGGGGTTTTATTTCCCCCTTTTTCTTTTTTATAGGGACTCTTTTGAAGTGGGCCTTTTTTTATAGTGGCTCTTGTTTTATGTATGTTTGTTATACTTTGTTGAAGCCGGTTTAAGTTGTTAACCCCAATATGAAGCTGTCCGTAGATAAAACCAATAAAAATAAAAGTAGCTAAAGCTGACAATATATCATTCTTATTTATGTTAAGCTAAACCTTGAAAAGCTGACTCTATACGTTAACCTTTACGTGTTTCCTGGTTTGTCCTACATAAGTTTTTTGGGGTCTTTCCTTCTCCCACCCATTCCCCCCCCCTCCCTCCCCACCCTCCTTACCTTTTATTTCCATGCTCTCCCCTTCATTGGGGCGAGTTTGTGTAAAGGCCGCCCCTTCGATTGTGTGACTGCCGTCCCCCCCAACTGCCCGTGTTTCGTGTCACAGACGCATCAGGCGTTAGCTCTGTTAGGGTTTGTTTGTCGTGAGGTTGCGGTGGATGATTTAAAAGCTGGCTCAGATTGAGGTTGTGTGGTTGGGC
>JBCFYV010005562.1:0-15262 GCA_039000515.1 Timema cristinae | reverse complement strand
ATTACTTTGTGCACCATTTATACTCTTCGAGGAAAAATGGGGGGACAACTTAGGGTTTCTTCTCCCTCACTTGAGACAGATTAGGAAACGGAGCTGAGGTTTCACATTTCATGATTTCCGAAGGGCTCCCCGAAAAGCCCGAGCGGAAAATTTCAGATTTTTCAACCCCTTCCTCACCCCTGCCCCCTTTCCCTTATCCATCTCCACCATCCTCCCGTTCCCCACAATGCCTATCAGCTACGACCCCTCTCCCCCCCCTTCCCTCGACCACCCGGAATTACAAACCCCTGACCCTCAAGGACCAAGGGGACACACAAAAAAGTCCCCGAAACGAGAAATTACAGCAACAATTTCTGACCGGGGCCCCTAACGCTCACCTCTCCCCCCGAAGGGAAAGATCAAAAAACCCAAAGATTTACGATTTCCAAACCCCTTCCTCCCCTTTTGACAAGACATCTTGTGAATGTGTGGAAATGCCCAGGCCACCACCGTGGTTCGGTTTCCCACGTTAAACTGTAGGTCCTTCATTTATCTCACAATCACCCTCCTTTTCACATTAGGTTGTGGTAAACCCGAACGGGTGTAAGACGGGGTGAATTATATAAAATAATAAACAACCAGAAAGCGGGGCGGGACTTACCCCCCCCGGGTTTTTTTTAAAACGGGGCATGACGGCCCTTTACCCATTTCCCCCTCTTACCATTAAAAAGGCCCCTGTGAGGGACCGGCAGTGTGATGCCAGCAGACAGAAAGGTGTCAGCTGTGAAAAAAAGACCAATCATGGTTTTGGGGGACAACCTGAAAAGTACTCGGATCGTAGCCCCGGCTGATCCCATTGGTAAAAAAAATTAAGGCCCTGTTGTCTTCCAACGAGCAGCTCTATTGTTTAGACTAAAACATTCATATAAAAGCATGGTGGAAGGAAAAAGTCCCCGCGCAAGTGTATGCAGGAAAGTGCTAATTTTTGTCCGGAACCTTCATGAACTCCCCGGTCTTTTCCACGGTGGGTCCCGGGTTTTGTTTCTCCTAAGGCCCTTCTGCAGATTTTTCAACCAGCGACTTTCTGAAGGATCAATTGCAGAGGGAACCATAATTGTATGAAAAGGGGCCATGTTAAAAACCAAGGTCGTCAAAGGGAAGCCAAAACTTCCGTGCAAAACTGGACGCAGGGTAAGAGAAGAAAAAAAGTAAAGGGAAAAAAAGAGAGGGAGAAAATGAAGGAGAGAAAAAGGAAAAAAAGGAGGGGAAAAAAAAAGATATTTGAAGGTTTTGTCCTGTGGGTCTCCCAAAAGAGGCCTCCCCTTAAGTATTTTAGCAAGAGGGGTTACCGCGGGGCTATTTAAAACCCTGTCTCAAGGGGGAAAGAAGTTGAAAAACACAAGATTTATTCAATGGGCAACTTTTGCTTTGACCCTCACCTTAAGGCAACTGTTTTTTCTTTGAAAAATATGTTAAGGATGCAAAAGCCCAATTGTAACAGAGTTACAAGAATTGACGATGTTCAGAGTAGCTATGAACCCTTTGTAGGTAAAAAAATAAAAAATTTTTAAATGATAGGGCCTGATTTTTCTTTGTTCGCAATTTTTTTAACATGGTAGGTCTAATCTTAATTTAAACAAAAATTTAATGAATAATTATGTCAAACTTATTTTTCTTAGTTCATAACTTGAAAGCAAACCGTCAGGAAATTTGGTCACTATATTTTTAAAATTATGCAAACCACTCCCAAAAGAGAAAAAAAAAGTTTTGGGTTTAACACCAGAAGATAAAGTGGGGGCTACTTGCGAGAGTGTGTTTTATATCTAATACAATTTTTTTGCAATTTTTTAAGGTTCGTTCAGCTCGGTATCCCAAACTTTGTCAACTTGCCAAGAAAAACCTCACCCTCCTTCCCGCAAGATTTTAAAAAACTTTTTAGCAATAGGGGTTTTTTTTTGTGTTTTAAAAAAATTCAATTAGAGACATGAAAAAAGTTTTAGTTTTTTTAACAAAAAATTATTTCTTTCAAAAAAAACCACTAATTTTTTCAGCCCCCTTTGTTAAGTTTTTTTTTTTTTTAAATTTTCTGTGGATTAACTACTTCCAATCTCTTTCATTTTCAAATTAAATTTAAAATTGGATTACAAGTTTAAAACAAAAAATTTTAGGAAAATTTTTAAAACCCTTTTTTAAAAAACTTTTTTTCGATCACAGTTTAGCATTTTTCCTTAGATTTTTAAATTTTTAATGTTTTTTTTGGGGGTTTTTTTTTTGTCAAATTTTTTTTCTTTCTTTTTTTAAAAAAAAAAATTTTATAACCTTTAAATGATGTTAAAGTATATTTTTAAGGTAACCAAAACCCTTATCGGTTTGTTTATTTAAATTTTTTTTTTTGAAACTTAAACTCTTTTCTTTTAAAAAATTTTTTTAAATAATTAAGGGATTTAAATTTTTTTGATTTTTTTTTTTAAACAATAATATGAGTCTAGATTATTTAATTTTGGTTGGATTTAACCCTTTATTTTTGAAAGGGGTTTGGTTGGGGGGTTTAAAAAAAATTTAAAAGCATGATTGAAATAAATTTTAAATTTTTGAGTTCGGCCATCTATTTTTGTGTCATGTGGGTCAATTTGTAAATCTTTTAAAATTTTTCTAACAATTTGTTTGGATTCAGTTTCGAAAAATAAAGTTTCCAAAAATAAAATGTAGATTTGGATTCGAGAAATAAGGGAATTTGGGGGCCATCTTTACTAATAAAAAAATAAAATTGAATGGTTATTGTTAAATCTTTTTTTTATAATGGGCATGCTTTGATGGGAAAAGAAGCATTCCCCGCCTCAAAAGGTGATAAAATGGTTTATTTAAAATTTTGGTTTAAAAAAACCCAAGGGGGAAAAACATTTAACACAAAAAAACCTTATAGAAATATACGGGTGTGTTCATACATTTTTCCCAATTTAAGGGGGCTTATATAAATATATAAAATTTTTTTGAATGCCCCCAACCTTCATGTTTTCACCCATATGATTTTGGGAAAAAACCCCCTTTTGTCCATTTGACAGTAAAGGGTTTAAAAAAATTGTTTTTGGTTTTATTTATTGCAGCTCTGCCCCTTGAGAGCTAAAAAAAAGTTCCCCTCCATTTTCCCTCCCGTAAACAATTTTTGGTAAACACCCACATAAATTTCCTAAAAACAAAAATATGTGCATTTTTTAAAAAATTTTAAAAAATAATTGATAAAAAAAATTTTTTGGGATTAAAAAGCCCGAATAAATAAAATTTGTAATTTTTTTTAAAATTATATACATTTTCGAAAATTTATATTTTTTGAAAGGGAACTTAAGAAATTAAATCAAAATGTATAGAAATTTTTCAAAAAACCAAAATAGATTAAAAGAAAAATTTAAACCTTTTGAATTGCTGAAAAAAATGTTTCACTAAAACAAAAGTTAGTGTTGCGGGTTTTTATTTTTTTTTTTTAACCACGCAATAGTTTTTTGTTTTGGGAGCCCAAATTTTTAAATTTCAAGTACATTTTTTCGAAATTTTTTGGGTTTCCCTTCCCCCCAGATTTTGCTTCTTTAAATTTTTCCCTCTCAAAGCCAAAAACTCAATCCCAGCATATCGAGTTTAATAGGGTAAATAATATATTTTGTTTTACATTTAAAAAATTTTGGTTCATTCATTTTGGTTAATACTGAAACAATAAAATTTCTTTTTTTAGTATTTTTTATACCAGTAAAAAAAAATTTTTGTTGTGTTTACTGTTTTCCCAATTTGTACAAATTGACATTAAAAACAAAAATTAATTAAAAAGTACGGAAAAGTAAAGATTTTTTATTAATTTAATAAAAGAGAAAAACTTTATGTATACTAGGGTGATCGGGAGTTTGTGGCATACCCCAAATCAAAGAGTTTTTTTATTTTTTGACCTGGCTAACTTTTATTTTAAAACCTTTGGTTCATATGTTTAAAGACAAAAAGGGGAAATTTCAAAACTTTTTAAATATGATATATGTAAATATCGGGGTAGTTTATATTTTCCCCTACTTGTAAAACCCTAAAATTAGAAATTTTTGATTTTTTTTTGTGTTGTCAAAAAATTCAAAGTAAAGTAAATTTTATGGAGTTTTTTTAGTTAAATTTTAAAGTTTGGGGTTTCTATCATTATCGCCCGGTTTTATCGATTTGGGTTTATTATTTCAAAGTTTCTATCAAGGGGTCTAAACAAAAATTTCCCTTTTCGTTACTGGTGTTATAAAAAATGGGACTCAGTCCCAATCTAGGAATAAACAAGGGGGTTTTGTGTTAGGATGGGACTATGGGGGACTAAGTCCCCTCCATCCCCTTCTATTTGGAGATTGGGGAGAAAAAAATTTGCAGTGCGGGTTTAAAAATAACAAAGAAAAAAATAAAACAAATTGTTTGCATTCATAAAAACCTTGGTAAATAAGTCCTTTTGGCATGGGGTTTCAAAAAAACCAAAAAGAGTTCTTTAAAATTTTTAGGGAGGGGGGGGAATTAAGAAAAATTTCTGTTTTGCAAAAAATATAGTCATGTGGGTGTCTTTTTCCCAAATTTTTTTTTTGATGCTGGTTCGAAAAAAACCAAAAAAAAATTCAAAAAGAAAACCTTTGAGGGAAAATTACATACGTTAAAAAAAACATGGTTTTAAAATCTTTTTTTACTGTTTACTATACAAACCCTACAAAAAAACCAAATTTAAAAGCTTTGTAAAAAATTTTTAAAATTCTTTAAAATAAGCAAAACAAATATCAAGAAAATTTTAAAAATTCAAAAAATCATTTTTCATTTTGTTCCTCATAAATTGCCCAAGATCTTTTTCATAGCATCAAGTTCATCGTCGAAAAAGGGGTTTGTTGCTTTTCCCCCTTTTTCGCTTTTGCACATAAAAAATCCTTCAAATTTTTGGGCCAAAGGGGTGTACATGTTGCTCCACTTTGAAATGTAAAATGTAAGTTGAACGGGGAATACTTTCATGAGAGAGAATCATTTCAAAAAATGGGCCCTGATGAGCCGCCCAAGGGTGGTTTTTGCCCTGCTTAATTCACCATGTTGGCAAAGACCAACCCCCAAAATGCTTTGGATTCAAAGGTTCCACCCCCACGTTTGCATTTGGGGAGAAATGTGTGTAAGGAGGGGCTGTCCAGTCCCTAGGGGAATTTGGGTGGAATTGCTTCAAGCATGGACCAGCCTTGGGAAAGGGGATTTTTAAAAACACCCAAAACCCCTCAGTTGACCCAAAGGTTATAAAAAAAAATTTTTCCCTTTTAGATCTATAAAAAAAACGGGAAAAAAATGGTTTTCCCCTGCTTTTTTATCTCGGCCTGGGTGGAAATTTGCTTTTTTTTGAATGAGTAATGCGCCTTTTAAAACCCACTTTCCTTTGAGAAATTTTAAGGGGCCCTGCTTTTTCCCCTTTTTTCATAAATTTTTCCCAACTTGGGGGTGCCCAAAACCCCACAAAAAGCAAGAGTTTGGGAAGGAAACTGATTTTTCCCATCCCCCAAACAGGGTTTTTGTTGTTGTTGTAGGTGACTAGAAAATCCATTTTTTTTGGGTGTTTTTCCAATTTTTGGGTTTTGTCCCAATGTCCCAATTTCCCTTATCGGCTGGAGAAAAAAGGCCCAAAAACTATATGAAAAACAAAAATTAGAAGTTTTTTTAAACCCTCTTTTTATTATACTTTCTCAGTTTTGCCCAAAATGAGTCAGTAAAAGTGTGCAAAAAAATTTTTTTTGCAAAAAATTTTTAAAATTTTAGAATATCAAGGGGTTTGAAAGAAATTACTGTGGATAAGTCCCCAAGGTAAAACCCAAAAAAAGGCCCAGAAATCCCGAAGATCGGTCGAAAAAAAACGCGGAACAATTTTGTCTTTCCCAGCTTTCCCAACCGTCACTATACCAGGGCTCAAAAACCCCACCGTAAGTACTTTTGTCCAGAGCTAGAATAATTATGTCAATGTTTAGACTGTTGTTGAGAAGTATTCCAAAAAGGGCCCAATGAAAAATCTTGTGAAAAAGAAAAACTTTATCGCCATATTTTTTTTAATGAATTTTTAAATTTTCAATTTCATCAATGAGGGAAAAAGGGTATTGTAAAAAAAGTGGAAAAGTCACAAAAAAAATGATTGTTCTAGGGAAAAATGAGGTTAAAAAAGAAAAACCTTTTAAAATGAACATGGGGGTACACCTTCCAAAGCTGAGAAAAGGGAAGGGAGGGTTCGGGCAAAGTTCCACCCAGGAGGGTTCGGGGTGTTTCCCGAGGGTGGTCCTCGGGTGGGACAGGGGGGGGGGAGGAAAGGGGGCAAATTTTGTCCCAAAATGAAAAAATCGGCAACACCTTAGTTTACGCGTTTTTTAAAATGGATGTCTCGGGTAGGAAATTTTGGCACAGGTCGGGAATGGGTCTTAGCGGATTAAAGTGCAAAGGCCCGTTTTATATTTCTGGCTTATTAAATTGGGTGCAGGGTTTTAAAATACCGGAGCCTGAAAAGATGGGGTATTCCTTGCGTGCCGGGGAAAATATGAGAACTTTTTTCGGGTTGAAAACTCCGGACTTTTTTTTACCCTTTCCCTTTCGGACAGGCCCCAGACCGGCAGAGTGGGGAAACCCTTTCAGTTTTCCCCAGAACTTCGGGAGGGGCTAACCCTGGGGTTTTGTGGAAACCTCTGGTCCCCAATCCGCACAGGTCGGGGTTACCCGGCATTGCAGCTTTGTATTTCCCCCAAAATTTTGACACTGAAAACAGTGCCTTGGGTTTGGGTCATATGGCTGGGAAACCCCGAGGAAAGTGGAAACCTGCTCGGAACTCCCTTTTGGAAAAGGGGAGGTGTTCCCCAAAAGTGAGGTATAAAGTGTCTTTTTTTTTTTTTCTTTTTGTATGTTTTTTGGTGACAATTTCGGGACACTTCGGTTAGTGCAGAGGGGGGAAACTCCTACGATTCCCCAAAAGCTCACGGGGGAGTCGAGGTCAAAAAAAAGTGTCCACTCCCTTGCAAACTTTTAGGAACCCGTAAGGTTCCCCCTTCAACGGTTTTACGAAATTGTATTGCCAACGGTATTTTTGGAATGGCCATTATATTTGGGAAAACTGTGTGTCAGTCTGGTCTGAATCTTATGGTGCCCTTTACGCAGTTTCACTCTTTGGGGGATAAATGGGTAAAAACCCTTTCAAGGGCTTTATTTTCCCTTTTACTTTAAAAGGGTTACCAGGAGCGGGGGGGGGCCTCACCACTTCCCGGATTTACCTAATGTATGGCTGGACGGGGCCTTTTCCCGTTTCCGCCTCTTGTAATATTGCGGCCCCGGGAGGGAAACCGGGGGGTGAGTGGCCCCGCAGTGTTTGGCGTACGGTGCCCGCGGGAATATCTTTTGGCCATGCCCTGATTGGGGGGCAAACCCACACAGTACTCGAATCGTGACCCCGGGTGAAACCCAAATTTGGGATACCAAAATATGGCCCCCGTTAACTGTTCCCCCGACAAAGGCCCTATTCGACGCTCGACAAAAAAAAAAAAACAAAAAAAAAAAACCCTTTGCCCTAGAGCATGCCGGAGAGAGGGGCGTGCAGAAAGTGGGTGTAGGGAAAGTGCCAAATTTTTTGTCCGGACACCCTTTTTAAAAGCCCAAACCCAAATTTTTTTTCAAAAATAGGGTACCCCGGGTTTTTGTCATAAATAAGGCCCCCTTTTTAAAAAAAAGGGTTTTTAGCGGGCACTTTCTTTTAGGAGCCAAAACAGTGGTATCCCAAAAATTTAAAAAAGGGGGGAGCAGTGTTCGCTGCGATGGTCAACGGAAAAGGGGGTAAAGGTCTGGGGCAGGAAATTTAACGGATGGGAGGGGGTTAAGGAGGTAAGGAAAGATAAAGCGAAGGGGGAGGAGTGAAATTTAAGGAAGATGAAAATTATGTGAAAGGAAAGTTTTTTAGGATAGGTTTGTCCGTACGAGGTACGTCCCCGCACAAAAATTCCCTTTTTAGTTTCCTTTTAGGAAGCTGGGGTTTTTGCGGGACTATTCTAAAACCCCCTCCCGGGAGTGGGATTGTATGTTTTAAAGCCCTTCCCACCCTATGAATCAAAACCCCAAAACCTTTGGGGTTTGGTAAAGGGAATTTCCCGATTGGGAAAAAGAGAATTTTAAAATTAATTTCGTTTTTTGTATTGTACCCTTTAAAGAACTAAGGATTTGAGGCCCAATAAAACAATTTTGCCCATTAAAAAAAAAAATTAAAAATAAAATTTAAAGTTTTTTATTTTTTAGTGAGGGAAATTTGATCCCCAAATTTTTTGACGTCAGTGAAGAAGAAGAAAAACAGGACCTCAGGGTTTTCTGGTTTGTTTTGGGATAAAATTGTTGTTTAATTTCCCCCATTAATATGTTTTAAAAATGGTCCCCTTATGGTTTTAAAAAAATTTTGGGAATAATTTTGGGCCCATGGATTATATTTTTTAATCCATAGGCCCCAACCCATACAAATATTTTTTAAAAAATTGACACTTTTAAAAAAATTTTTTTCTTTCTAATTCCATGTTTTTTTTAAAGGATAAAAATCCCTAAACCTTTTGAGGGCTAAAAGTAAACCCTTTAAAGGGAATCTCCCGGTTTTTAGGCTTGAGAGCCTCGCAAATTGCTGTTTTAACACTATGTTTTGTTCCTTCTCTGCTCTTTTAAAATCCCTTTTTAATTTTTTTTCTTTCTTTCACTTCCTCCTTAAATTAAATTTTTTCTTTACCCCAAAGGCAAATTTTTTTTTAAAACTCTTACTTGAAAAAATCAATAAAAAAATTATACAGCCCCAAAAAATGGTTCCCCTTTATTTTTCTTTACTTTTACACTAAAGATTTGGGGAAAATATTTTTTTTCTCTTTACCCCCTTTATCAGATAAACGGAAATAAGGAAAAAAAAAAATAAATTGTGGCATTTATTATTACAACCCAAAAAAGTCTCACCTCATTTTAAATTTTTCCCCAAAAATCCTGTAAGGGCTCGTTTTTTAGATAGAGTCGTGTAAATTTTTTTATGTTCCAAAGAGTAATTGCCACACCTTTTTTTTATTGACATTTATTTACTAATTGTTCATCATTTAAAATTTTCAACCCCAATTTAAAGAAATTTTGTGTAAAGAAAAAAAAAAAAAATTTTTTTTTCTTTTTTTTTTTGTAGTAATAGAAATGAAAAGGGTTTTAAATTTTTAAAAATCTTTTTTTTTATTCATTTTTTTTATAAATTTTAGTTATGTTTAACTTAAAATAAAAATATCTTTGAATTTGGGTGTTAAACCTTTTAAAATAAATTTATTGTCATGTAAATAAGGAAAAATGTACAAAGTTCTAAAATTTCTTTTCTCTATTTTGAAGTGCCAACAAGTGATTGTTAGATTTTAAAGAAAGAGACAGTCAATTTAAAATAAGTTGTTAAAAAACCGGTATTTGTTGAAAAGTGAATGAAAAAAACAATAATAACCTTAATGGGTGGTGAGGTTCGTCTGCTCTTTTCAAAGGTTGGGGTAGTCTTACTGGGCCCCGGAAATTTTAGGAAAAACTTATCACTGTTCAACATGTACTTTTCAACTTTTAATTAATTAAAGAGGGGGGGGGGAAGAATTTTATTTGGTAAAAATTCAAAATGTTTATTTGTTTGGTTTAAATTTTTCTTTAAATAAAATTTATTCCGATAAATTTAAAAGCTTAGTGTTGCTCAAATCCATCTTTTTTTGGATAGGAAAAAAAAGGGAGAAAGTAGGAAGGAAGGAATTTTCAATTGGTTGTTTCAGAAATGTGAGTTATTAAAAGTTTTTTTCCAAAAAAACAAAAATTTGAAAACCTATTTTCCCAAAAAAAAAAAAAACCCCCCCCCCTCCCCCCCCCCCAACAACCCCCCCCCCCCCCCCCCCCCCCCCCTCCCCCCCCCCCCCATTTTTCCCCCCCCCCCCCCCCCCTTTTTAAACCCCCCCCCCCCCCCCCCCCCCCCCCCCCCCCCCCCCCCCCCCCCCCCCCCCCCCCCCCCCCCCCCCCCCCCCCCCCCTACCCCCCCCCCCCCCCCCCCCCCCTTCCTTTAAAATAAACCCCAATTTTTCAGAATTTATAAAATGTCCAAAAAATTTAATAAAACCCACTCCCTTTGTGAAAAGCTAATTTTTGGGAAAACTTAAAGGGAATAAATAACCCCCAAATTTTAAAAAAAAAAGGGTTTTAAAAGAAATACAATAGGGGCTTTTTTTTTCTTTTGGGAAAACAAATTTACCCTTTTACATGACTAAATTTAAAAATTAATTCTTAAAATTTTCTTTATTGTTTTAAAAAATTATCGGTGTTTTTTAAAACTTCCTTGTTTTTGGGGCCCCCCAAAAATGAAATTTTCTGTATTCATTTTTTGTTTTATAAAAATTAGGGTGCATCCAACTTAAGCAATTTTGAAATTTAATATATCCACCCTTTGGGAAAGGAAAAAGGGTTTTTAATGGCAAAAATATTAAAAAATTGTTATGGGCCCCTTATTTTTCACTTTTTTATTATTATTATTAATATGGTTTATAGGCCCCTTTAAACCCCAATGAGGTCCCTTAGGGCCTTACACAAAATTAAAATCATAAGGGAAAAACCCCGGGAGTGTTTAAAAGATAAGATTACACATGCTAAAACAAAAGGAATGAAATTTTCACAAAAAATTAAAATTTACAAAAAAAAAATATTTAAAAAAATAATATGTTAAAAGACTGGGAAAAAAAATACTAAAGATGGGTTTAAAAAAAAAACTCAATGTTAGATGAAAAACCCAAAAAAAATCAACCCTTTTTAAACCCTGTCGGGAAACGAGGATCAAAACCCGGCGCCAGCATAGAAGTCTGACACCGTACCCTAGACCACCAGGTACCAACATGACCAATTAAAAATGAAGTTAATTCTGCGGTAAAAAAAACTTGATTACCAGGTAAACAAGTTTAAAATTGGATTCTTCCCAAAAGAAAGACATCCAAAAGAAGCTCCTGAATTTAGGGGATCCCTGTGTAGTATGGGGCCCGTTCCCATATATGTCCCCGGGCAGTTCCCCAGGAGTAAAAAGTGCACCCAAATTGTTGGTAAGGTTTTTGGGGTGTCTATTGTTTTACAAGGTTTTTCAGGGGTTTGCTATGAATGCGGTTCAGCCCCATTTTCCCGGGCCTGAGGTATCCAAATTGCGGAATATTGTCTTAAGTTTTCGAAAAGTTTTAAATTATTGAAAACTAAAATAAATATTAGGAATAAAATTTTATTAGAAGAATTTTATGATGCTTTACAACCCAATTTTTTTTTTAGAACGTGGGCTGAAGGGTCTGCTTAGTGCTCCCAAAAAATTGTTAGGGAAAAAATTAATCTGAAAAAAAATACTGTGATTGTTTCAAGTAGTTTATGAGAAACGATGATTTTAAGTTTTAGAATTTTTTTTATTTGTCACGGCAAACATGATTCCCCTAATTTTCCCCGCAAGAAATTTGAAATGATCACGAGTGCACCCCCGTATGGTGCACAAATCCTAAAGGGGAATAGCCCCGAAAGACAGTGGATGGAGCTAATTAAAGCCCCCCAACTTTTTAAACAGGGTGGTTTCTTTAGGGAACTTTTTAAGATAAGATGGCATTGAGGCAGGTGTATTTATGTAGAAAACTCGACATGGAGATATGGGGACAGTCTTTGGCAAGACATCCCACATTGTGAAAAAGATTGATAGCATCCGGGGTCCAAACCCGGGTTGTATATGCCATTTGGTTCCCTACAAAAGACGATTGGGGGGGATGGAAAAACCAGGAAATAAGCAACATGATTTGGAATGTCATGCAGCTTTGACAGGTAAGATGCCAGAAGATTTTGGGTTGCCGTAAGAAATAGGGGGCCACCCACAACAGCCAGATGTTGATAACTGGACTGGTAAGAAAAGCACCAATAGCTCCAGTTGAATGGAGTATGATGGAAAATATTAAAATCCTTAACGCCAAATTCTAGCTGAGCCATAACAAAACTGCTGTAACAAGTTTTGGTCTTTTGCAAGGCCCCTAAAGGGGGCATCAAGTTTTCCCTATCGCTTCCCAAGAGTGACCGCTAAACCCCATTTTTTAAACAAAAAATTTAGTGCTTTGATACACCCCGCTTTAGGGTCTTTTTTGTGGTGAATCCATTTTAAACATGCTTATTTATGAAGAATTTTTGAAAATGTAAGCTCATGAGACCAGGTTATGAACCACCTACCATACCCGCTTGGGGATAAAATATTCAACATGTGTATGGTGTTATTGTTGAATGCAAGGAGAAACTTCAAGACAGATTGTACCAATGGCTTAGCTGGATGGTTTAAACTCCATGTAAGCCTCTTGTATGTTGTTCAGTAATGAATTATAGGAGAGTTGTTTTTAGTTAAAAGTCTTATTATTCAGGCCAGTCACACACAGCAGAGTATTTGAAAAAGATTGCAGTTAAATCCCTTCAAAAATTGTGAAAGTTATTTGGGGCAAAAGTAAAAAGTTTTGTAAGAGAGAAAACACCGGGAACATTATTAAAATGTGCAGACAGCTAGAAACAAAGATGTGGTTTACATAAAACAGTAAAAGGTGTTCCACTGTTTTTTTAAACTTTTGGCAGAAGATTCCAAATTTTCCCGGGGGTTTAAACAATATTGTATTAAAATTTTATTTTATTTATTATAAAAAAATATTTCCAAACAAACCTTACAGTGCTAGGTACAAAGCAGCCAAAATAAATTAGGGTTAGAGGAAATAATTGAAATGAAATTTCCTTGAATCTTCTTTGACAACAGAGGGACTATGGCCATACTGTTGTCTAAATTGACAGTAAAAAACCTACAAATTTAAGCGGGGTAGGACAACAAGGTCCTTTGTATGGCTTGGCGACAGGGAAAGGGGAATGTCTCGGCTTGTGGAAGATGGCGGGGGGGGGGGGGGGGGGGGCTTTTTTTGGTCAAGGGGAGATTAAAAAAAGGTTTGAAAGTATGTTGTGTCCCGATTTATTCTTGGTGGCTTGTACCTTGCAAGTTTAGACAGAGAAAGATAGAAATACTAGCAGGTATATTTCAAGCCTCATCATCAATACTAACCAGTTGAGTTCCACAACAGTTCACCAACTCGTATTTACTAAATAGTTTTGCCCAGTGCAGAAGGCCTTTTTAGCAGTTTGGATCCATGGTGTTCGGAAACTCTTGCTAGTTGCATAGTTGTTCAGTGTTAGTTGCACAGTTGTTCAGTGTTAGTTGCACAGTTGTTCAGTGTTATTTGCACAGTTGTTCAGTGTTATTTGCAAAAGGGTGTTCGTGTTATTTTTCCACGGTTGTTCAGTGTTGTTGCACAGTTGTTCAGTGTTTCAGCGTTAGTTGCACAGTGTTCAGTTGTTAGTTGCACAGTTGTTCAGTTGTTAGTTGCAAAGTTGTTCAGCGTTAGTTGCACAGTGTTCAGTGTTAGTTGCACAGTTTGTTTGAAGTGTTAGTTGCAAAGTTGTTCAGGTTAGTTTTTCACAGTGTTCAGTGTTAGTTGCACAGTTGTTCAGTTGTTAGTTGCACAGTTGTTCAGGGGTTAGTTGCACAGTGTTCAGTGTTAGTTTTCACAGTTTTTCAGTTGTTCAATGTTAGTTGCACAGTTGTTCAGTGTTGGTTGTTTTAAATTTTTCAATATTCCTTGTACAGTGTAAAGTTGTTTATTGTTCTAGTATCTCGAAGATGTAATGGACGAAAAAAAAATAATTAATGTCACCAGTTACTGGCTGCCGTCATTTCAAAATACAAATTGCAATAAAATTGAAATTATCTTACCCATGGATAAGTGGTTAAATCTGTCAAAGACTAAGACAAGCAGATAATACTGAAGCTATAGATCCTGCAGAACCCGAGTTATCCAGACTAACAAGAATGTGCAGATATATAAAACTAAAGATGTTTTTCACGTGCAAAAAATAGGAATTTCAATTTATACATTTTTGCAGTATGGATTTTTCTTTTATTTCTACAAATAATGATTCGTAATGAATTCTTGGCGGAGTGAAAGTCTCAAACCTGTAAAATTAAAAACAACATCTACACACAAAGCATGCTTCCTATTCCAATAAGCCTGTACAGTTTTTCGAAAGGTTATTAGGAATAATAGAAAAAACCAAAACAATTTCTCGAAACTAATGTATGCTCAATATAAAGTACTTAAGAGCATATGATGAAGCCTCTTATTATTGAAAAAAATTTTAAGAAACCATACACCAAAACGCCAAAGATCTTGGTTGCCGTGGCGATTAGAATGAATTAAATTATTCAAGGGCAGAAAAAAATATGCAGTAGAATTTTTTTAAAAAAAAAGGGACTATTTAAAAAGATTTTAAAAGCTCTATAGTAGTGATTAGCAAAAAATTGCTATTCATTAATCCAAAGGAAAGCAAAATTGATATTATTTGGCGAGGATTTATGAAGAGAAGCCACCCCCTATGACCAATGAGCTGAACTGTTTTGTCCAAATGTTGACCAAGAGTTAAGGCCCCTTTTAAAAAAACAGTTAAATCAAAACCAAAAAGTATGTTTTTAAAGAGAACGTTTAAAAAAAAATTAATTGGGGGCCATATGACACTTTAGATTTTCACTTAGTGAAGGATAAAAAATTGGAAAGTGATCATGCCCAGAGGCCCAAAAAAAACATTTTTTTTAACAATGCCAGAGAGACAAAATCCCCCCAAAGACTACCAAAGCCTTAAAAAATCTTCTGAGTGCATTTGAAAAAAAGAGTTCACAGAAAAATGTGTAGGTACTTTGATTGCCCCCTAAAAATATAGTTGATTAGATGATATAAAAAAAATTCCACAAAGCAGAGGGCAATTTTTTGTGGTGGAAAAAAAGATCTACGAAACATTAAGTAGAAGTATGAGGTGTATTTTTTTTTGTGTGCCACTTGAGAAAAAAGAATACAAGGGGGGTTTTTTTCCTGCACTAATGTTTTTTTAAAAAACCTTTGGTGCCTTTTAAAAGTACAAATTTGTAGTTCCTTTTTTTACAAGGTTATTTTTTTAAAATTTGGGGTGTGGGGCACACAGTCTTGGGGGGACAGCCCAGATTATTTTGTGTACCCCTCAAAAAATTAAAGCAAGAAAAGAGTGGATTTTACATGACCAAATGGGGTTGGGGGCTTCAGTGAATCAAAAGGTTCAAAATTATATATTTTTTAATTTGGTTTTGATTATGATTGGACAAAATACTATTACTTTAATACTACAAAAATTTTTCTTTTGTAAAAATAAAAAG
>JBCFYV010005561.1:0-13635 GCA_039000515.1 Timema cristinae | reverse complement strand
GAAAAATTTTTGGGGGTTTTATAAGAGGAGAAAAAATTTTCATTTAAAAATTTTTGTGGAGATATTAAAGAGGTAGATAAAAATACAGTATAAACTTTTGTGGAGGTATTCAAGAGGTAGATACAATACACTATAAACTTTGTGTGGAGGAATTAAAGGGGTTTAGATAAAATACAGTTTTAAACCTTTTTGTGGAGGAAATTCAAGAAGTAGATAAAAATACATTTAAAAACCCTTTTGTGGGGAGGTATTCAAGGGGTAGTACAAAAAACGAATAAACCTTGTTTTGGAGTTATTCAAAAGGTAGACACTTTATTTTGTATAAAATTTACTTTTATTTAACTGTATTTTTTTAAAAATGGGTGTTGCACCTTGTCTAACACTTGGAAAAAATTTTAAAAAAACATTCTTTTTGTTTTTGCCGTAAGGAGTGAATGAATAAATATAAGAAAAGGGACTTAGATATTATTTTTAAAATTTTATGAAAATATGGTTCAAATTAGATAATTGATAAATGAACAATTGCGAAAAAATTTGCATTATGATTAACCCTTCAGGACTTTAGCTTACTTTGGTTTTAAAACTATTAACTTTTAAATAACGAGTGCTGTAATATTAGTGGGAATAGGCAAAAATTTGATAACAGGGGACATAATGCACCAAGTAAAACCCCAAACGTAAATGGGACTTGGCTGGGGGTTTGGAAAAGGGGGGGCCCAACATAGACTAAAGGCTCAGATAGTCATTGCTGCCAGGGCAGTTGTTATTATATCCCCTAAGCATATGTAAAAATATACCTAGGGGGATATATTAAAACTTCATCTCGAGGGTAACCTAAATTAGGGAAATTAGTGGAGTTGTACCCCATTCAAAAAAATTTTGAAACCGCTGCTTTTATATTTATTTTAAATCAAAAAAAAACAAAAGCCCTTTGAGTGAGAAATACGCCCAAAACGTTGGTGGTATAGAGCGGTGTTATACTATGTCTTTTCGGTTCAGCAAAACCGGCCCGGTTTGTCGTGATTGCCTAATCAGTCCTTTTCCAAGGGAAAAAAGGTTTGGTGTACCCAAATTGAAAACTTTTGTGCTCTTGAAGCTTGGGATTATTGAAAGCCCCAGTAGTACGTAGATATTAGGTTCTTCCTCTCCCCTTTCCGAACAAGAGTGAGCGAACATTTTTTTACCTTTTAGGGGGATATTAGGTAGCACAAAAACTTTTTTTGAGTATAAACCCCTTGTTGACAAATTAAATTTTATGAAGTGTTTAACATACGGGGCCCGCACATGTCCCGTGCACTTTTGTCCCTGTTCTCCTTGGAGCTATTCACCCTTGCCTTTTGGGCCCTTTTTAAAAAATCAAATGAATAAATTTGTTGTTTTCAAAAGAATAAAGGGAAAAGGGGCCGTCCCAAACCCCACAGTGGGACCACCCGCACTAAATGGGAAATTTTAAATTAAACCCTTTTTGGGGGTCCGGCCATCCCCCCCGCACCGCAGTAGTGTAAAAACTCTCAATTAAAAAAAACTGTGTTTACTTTTTTGTTTGTATTTGGAAAAGGTTTAAAAAACATATTGTTTTTTTCCAGATGAACCACAAAAAAATTTCATTTTTCGTTCTGGTTTCTTGTGAAGAGCCCCAACAATACATTTTACGTTATGGTTTCTTGAGAAGGCCACAACAATTTCATTTTGCGTTCTGGTTGCTTGTTAGAGCCACAACAATACTTTTTGCGTTTTGGTTTTTCTTGGAAGAGCCAAAAACAATCATTCTGCGTTTTGGGGTTTTTTGAGAGACCCCCCAAAAATAATTTTAGGTTATTGTTGCTTTTAAAAAAAAAAAAATTCTTTTTTTGTTTTGTTTGTTTTTGGAAACCCCCAAAAAAAAATAATTTTGGTTTGGTTTCTTTTTTTAAAACCCAAAAATACTTTTGCGTTCGGGTTTTTTGAGAAAAGCCAAAAAAAAAACATTTTTGGGTTTTGGTTTCTTTTTAAAAAGCCACAAAAAAATACATTCGCGTTCTGGTTGCTTGAGAAGGCCCCAAAAAAATACTTTTTGCGTTCGGGTTTGTTTGTTAAGGCCACAACAATACTTTGCTTTTGGGTTTGCTTGAGAAGGCCCCACAACAATATTTTTTAGGTTATTTTGCTATTGAAAAGCCACAAAAATCATTTTTCGTTTGTTTGCTTGTGAACAGCCAAAAAATACATTTTGCGTTCTGGTTGCTTTTTAAAGAGCCCAACATACATTTGCGTCTGGTTTCTTGTGAAGAGCCACAAAAATATTTTTTTGTTCTGTTTGCTTGTAAACACCCAAAAAACAATACATTTTGCGTTTGGTTGCTTGTGAACAGCCAAAACATCATTTTGCGTCTGGTTTGCTTGTGAAGAGCCACAAAAATACATTTGTGTTCTGGTTGTTTGGAAAGGCCCAAACAATCATTTTTGCGTTCGGTTGTTGTTAGACCCCAACAACCATACTTTTTGGTTCTGGTTGTTTGAAAAGGGCCCCAAAAAAATACTTTTTTTAGGTTATTGTTGCTTTTGAAAGCCCAAACATACATTTTTCGTTTTTGTTTGCTTGTAAACGCCAAAAAAATACATTCTGCGTTTCTGGTTGCTTGTTAAGGAAACAACATACATTTTCTTTGAAGAGCCATAAAAAAACACCCAAAAATTTTGTGTCGTGGTTTTAAAAGAAATGCCACTTTTGCGTCTGGCGTATGTATGTTGTTTTTTCGTTTTGTATTTTTGTTGTTTGTATTTTTGTTTTTTGGATAATGTATGTATGTTTAGTATGTATGTAGTACGTATTTTACGTATGATGTTGTTGTATGTTATTTGTTATTTTGTATGTATGTTTGTATGATGTATGTTGTATTTATGTTTGTATGTATGTATGTACGTATGACGTATGTATGTATGTAGTATATTGTCGTAGTTGTATGTTTGTATGTATTATGTTTGTTGTTGTTGTCGTTGTACTAGTATGTATGTATTATGTATGTATATATGTATATATGTATGAAATGTATGTATGTATGTATGTTGTAGATGTATGTATTTTGTATGTTGTATGTATGTATGTATGTATGTGGTATGTACTATTATGTATGTTTTAATTTGTGTTGTATTTTTGTGTATGAATGTATGTCGTTGTAGTATTATGTATTTTGTATGTTGTATATATGTATGTTGTATGTTGTATGTATGTATGTCTGTATGTTGTTGTTTTTGTATGTACGTATGTATGTATGTATGTTTATATTGTGTGTATGTTTGTGTATGTTGTATGTACGTTGTATTTTTTAACGTTGTATGTATGATGTATGTATGTATGTAGTACTTTGACGTATGTATGTTGTATTTTTATATGTGTGTGTAGTTTGTGTGTGTAGTTTGTGATGTATGTAGTAGTTGTATGTACGTATGTTGTATGTATGTATGTTGTATTATGTTTTGTATGTATGTGTGTTTTTTGTATGTTTGTATGTTGTATATATGTGTATGTATGTATGTATGATGTATTATGTATGTATGTGTGTTGTTGTATGTGGTTGTTGATGTATGTATGTATGTTGTTGTATGTTGTATGTATGTACGTTGTATGTATGTATGTATGTATGTTTAATGTGTGTGTTGTTTGTGTATGTATTATGTATGTATGTTGATGTATGTATTCGTTTGTATGTTGTATGTTGTATGTATGTTGTTGTATGTGTGTTGTATGTGTGTATGTATGTATTTTGTAGTATTTTTGTATGTTGTTGTTTTATGATGTATTATGTATGTTGTATGTTGTACGATGTTGTTGTATGTATGTTGTTGTTTGTTGTATGTTGTTGTACGTTGTATGTATGTTTGTTTTATGTGTTTTGTATGTTTGTGTTTTGTATGTATGTAAGTATGTTGATGATGTATGTATGTGTGTTGTTGTTTGTGTATGTTGTATGTAGTACGTATGTATGTATGTTGTATGTATTATTTACTTATGTAGTATGATGTATGTATGTTTATTGGTGTGTAGTTTGTGTATTTTTTTGTATGTATGTTTTTATGTATTATTTTTGGATGTTGTATGTATGTATGTACGTTTGTATGTAGATTTTTATATGTGTGTGTTGTTTTGTATGTATGTTGTATTGTTTTTAGTTGATGTTGTATGTGTTATGTTGTATGTATGTTTGTATGTACGTATGTATTATGTATGTAGTATGTATGTATGTTGTATGTGTGTTGTATTGTGTATGTTGTATGTATGTATGTATTATGTATGTATTGTATGTATGTTGTATGTTTTTTGTAGTTGTATGTTGTATGTAGTATGTTGTATGTATGTGTGTGTGTGTGTTTGTGTGTGTGTGTGTGTTATGTATGTTGTATGTTGTATGTTGTTGATGTAGGTATGTATGTTGTATGTTTATTATTTGTTGTATTTTGTGTTTTTTGATTATTTGTGTCATGTTAGCGCGTATGGTGTGTGCATGAAACAAGTGAAAAAATTGAATTTTAGATAAATGCAAAGCGTTTTCTACTTCAAAATTTGTAAATTTTAATGTTTGAATGGCCTGCATTGAAAAAGTCAGGTGGTAAAATAAATGTTAGCGAATTATTTTCTTCCAGTTATTTAATTTTATTTATATCTTTTTTTAATAACGGTGCCAGCTAACTTAGAAAGTAACACGATTTACTCTTTGGGGCGTGTTTGTTACTGTTGTCAGGGAAACAAAAACAGGACGTTCACCACACATGTTTGGGTTTTAGTGTAATTATGATCCAATATCGTGGTTAAATTGCCATACGATGGAAAACCCAGTGTCCTTGTTTTTACCTTGAAAAATGGGAAACTTAGTGAACATCTTCAGGATAAATTTTTAAAAACAATCCCCAATATTTTAGCAAAAACTATATCGTTTTTTTTGAAGTCCCTTGTTTGAAAGGACGAGTCGTCAAACGAATTATCACCCCCAAATTTTAATTGGAGGTCAGAAAGATTGTTTTATTCTTTCACTATCCCTTTTTAGACTAGATATTTGTTATCCCGTCCCTACGTCCGTTTAAAAAAGTTGAAAAAGGAAAAGCTACTTGGTCGCATTCCGTGACGTCACTTTGGTAAAATGTCCCTTGTTGGTCAGTGCGGTGTGGGATCCGTCCCTTACAGAACTCATTTTTGTAACGACTTGAATGTGTCTCCCACTTTTCCTTTAAAACCCTCCCCCCACCCTCCTCCAAAAAAAAACCCCAATTTTGGAACCCCCCAAAAAATTTGTAATGGTCCATTCGTTAAGTTTCTCTTCGGCCAAACAAACAATTTTTTCTTGTTTAATTTTTTGAAACAAAAATTGCGGTTTTTAAATATAATAAATAGTGCAATAATTTAATCAACATCCTAGCAACCAAAATCATAGACATAACACATTTTTCTGTAACCCCCCCTTCATATGATTGTAGGTTCATAAAAACAATAAAAAAAAGGTAGGTTATTTAAAAGGAGTTTATTTTATTTACAAACAACTGCAGACATACAAGAGGAGGCATTGGGAAAAAGTGAGTGATGGCGAAAAGGGGGCCAAAATAAACAATAAATAAAGGGGCAAGCCCCAAAGTCTAAGAGAAAACAGAACAATTAATCCAACGTGTCAAATTACATTGCCCCTCGAGAAGGCGACTAACCTAGAGGAAATTTAAAAAAAGTAATTTATATATGTCTACACGACCTGGTGTCCCGACATACTTTGAATAAGTATGAAGTTTATAATGACTGCATTATAAGGGGCGCACAGAGAAAATGAAAAAACCAAAACCCTAACCTGTTAAAATATTTCCTAATAAAATTTTAGTCCAATTAATTATTATTTTATAATGACCAATGTCTGGGTCCCGGGGCTCGCGCCCCCCCGAGTTGAATAAAATTTAAAAAATTTTAAAATCGTAAAAAACCTTTAACCTTTTAAGGAAACCCAGAATAATTATTTTAAGAAAGTTCACGTTAAACCAAAAAATTTTTTGGCCCCAAATGGGTGCCAAATTTCCCAACCGTCCGTGAGGCGGACAAAACGTTAAGTACCAAAAAAAAAGCTAAGCATAAACCAAAAATGGTGACAGGCAAACCCTGCGTCTCGGGAAAAAATATGTATTTAATCAGATTTTATTTTAAAAGTCGAAATTTAAAAATTTTGAAAAAATTAACCCAAACATAATTTAGAATAGTCGAACAGAACTACGTCAAAATCTAAGACAAGTGTTCACCTAATCGAGGCAGAGAAATGAGTGACATCACTCCACAGCCCCGCCGTTATTACAGTACAAAGTCAATCACGTGTTCACAAACGGGGGAACACACTGGGGTTTAAGGGGAGGGGTGTCGTCGCTCGGGAGAAGTCTCGACGATTCTCGTGATAATTTAAAATCACGCGCCGGGGTGGATGAGTCTTGTTTCACTCAAAGCACAACCGTCCGCTTTTGGGGGTTAGCGCATCCATGTTCTATTGTCCGAGTCTTGCTTAATCGGGCCTGAGCCACGGGTGGTCAGTAAGCCCGCGTGATGTTGAGTGGGTAGAGTGTGCGTGTTTCATGAAGTCGAGTTCCACCCCAGTAAAAGGGGCCCTGATCAGGTGAGCTAGATCGTCCTGTTTGACTTATGTCTGGAAAAAAGTCACAATTCCCCCCTTGGACGGGAAAAGAAGGAGTCCTTTCCTTTTTGAGAACGGGGGGCGCCTTCCCGATGTTCACCGTGACTAGAGGGTGGGGGGGCGGCCCCGGGTCCCTCCGAGGCCATGTTAGGGGGCCCCAGATGCAGGTTGGGAGTTGCGAATAAAGGACTCCGGGGGGGTAGATTTTTCTGCTTCACACGCCCCCACCCCAACACACCGTCATCCCGGGTTGACAGGGGAGACGTATGCTCGAGGTGGCCCGCTTTAAAACCACAGGGGAAGCTTATCCCCACCCCCAGTGGGCGATCATTGCTCCCGATGAGGTACGGAACAAGGGGGGGGAAGGAAAGGGCGGGGAAAAAAAAAAAAAAAAAAAAAAAAAAAAAAAAAAAAAAAAAAAAAAAAAGGGGGGGGAGGGGAACCCAAATGGTGAAGCTCTGAAAAAAAAAGTTAACGTAAAACACAATCCAATTGAAAATTTATCAGTTAGCGCAGCCATCCTTGAAAGTTACTGTGGCAGTTTTCTAGCCTAACTTTTGTCTACCACACGATTACAGAGATCCCACAACTTGTTTAGCGACGACTTTCCAATGAATGAGGAAGGTGGGTTTCCGCTTCACACCCCTTTGATTTTGGTCCGGTGGTGGGGGAAAAGTTCGACTTGTATTTTTTGGACCGCAACAGCTTTATTTTAACAGCCAACAAACAATTTCTGTCAAATTTTAACCTGGGCCTACGTACTACAAATTTACCCTAAACAATACCAGGGGGGGTGGTACCCTTCCCTTTTTTAAAATTAAATTTTTTTAAAAAACAATATAGAATACCTAAAATCATGCACTTAAAAGAACGCTAATTAAATCACAAAGGGTACTTTTAAAGTAAACGACGCACACGGGCACGGGGGTCAATTAAAATCATTCCTGCGCCTTTAGGTGGGGACATGTGTTAGTGTCAAAGATGGGTCGGATACTTCTTTTAAAATCCCGAAACAGGTGAAGAAATCTTTCAATTGCCAGGGCCCACTCCATTTAACCCCACTTCGCCGAAGCTTGTCAGCACTGAGCAAGAGGGAAAAACCCACTTGCACACAAAAAGTCCCAATTTTAAATGGGCAGGGTTTTGCCCTGGGTTATGGGTGGCGGCAACCCTTTTCCTTTGGGACTTCAGGGGTTAAAAAAAGCTACTCACATTTTTTTTCATAAGAAAAATCCCTGGTCATTAAGGGGGGGTAAAATATCCCATTTTTAAAAAAATAATGGGGGTTTAGGCCCTTTTGAGGGGATAGGGGAAAAGGAGGGTTTTTTGACTGCCATGGAAAGGGCGTTAAAAGCAGTTCAAAACTCTAAGTCTGGTCCAGGGGGTGTATCCAGGTGGTAAAAAGATCGTCAAAAAAAAATTTTAGGTTACGATTAAACCTTTCACATTTCGGCGATGGGTTGTGGGGTAGTGGTAACGTGTCTTTTTCCCCACGAAAAACAATATCTCGAAAGCTTTAAAAACGGAAACACGGCCCATTATACTTAAAATATGACCTTGGGGTCCCTAAAATCCCCCAAACACGCCTGCACAGGACATTAACATCGCCCTTTTTGCCTTCATTTTCCTTGGGGGGGATAGTATGACTTTTTTAGAGAAAGGGTTTTTGGCAACGGTTATAGGGTGTTCCCTTGGGGTAGGCGGGTAAGGGGGCCGACGAAATAAACAAAAACTTTCTCCCACGGTTGCTTAGAACATCCGGGTTGTGAAACCCTATTTTAAAAAATTCGCGCCGGTTTGGCAATTTTGACAGGGGCCTCACTTTTGGCACCCAACCCTTAAGTTTAGGCTTTAAGGGCCCCAAAAAAATTCCTTAGAAATCTTGCTTTTCGGTTTAAAGGACCCCGAAGGCCCCCAAAAAAAGGGAGTGTGGAAATATTTTAAGTAACATAGGCCTAGTTTCTTGGCACAAAATTTTATCCTACCTTGACACGAACTAAAAGAGGTCTTTAAAATCTTTTATTCCCAAAATCCCTCTCCAGTTGACCCTGGTCAACGATCTGTCTACAACACGGATCCATCAACGATGGTCTTTGATTAGATAAGGTTTTGGGAATTTTTGGAAACAAAAAACGGCCAATCCTCCTTACTTTTTTCCCTACAGGTCCTTATCCCACACATCCTAGACAAAGCGTCAGCGACAACATTAAGCTTCCCCAGAAAACGTGATGGGTCGTAAATTAAAACCTGGTTGTTTCCCAAAAACCCTCGTCCAATTTTCCCTAGTTTTTTCGGGTGATTCACACCCCAGCTGAGGGCCTGTTGTCAGTTACAACTCAACTGGCAAAGGTTTTGATGTCTGCGAATTGTCGATGCCGAGATACAGTGAGAATTTCCTTTTCTATATACTATACTTTCTTTCGAGGGCTCAAAGTTTGCGGGCAAAAGCAAAGGTCTACTTCCCTGGGAAGTCGTTTGAGAGAGAACCGCCCCTAGGCTACAGGGGGCATAAAAACATGTAGTTGGAAAAGGGAGAAAAGTCGGGGTTGCGTAGCACGGTGGTGACATGGGTGGCGTTTTAAGCGCAACAAAACCCCTGCTGTTGGGCAGAACCCCAAATAAAGGTGGCACCCTTTTTCTTCAAGGATTTAAGGGGTTGGTGAGTCAGAGATTTGGGGATGAACCTAGCGTAGTGGCGCAAATACCTAGAAACCTTTAAATACCCCTTTATGTTTTTTGGGACGGGGAAAATCCAAGATTTTTTAAACCCGTTTCCGGGTAAAACGGCAGGTTACCTCAAAAAATGATATAGCCAAAATATGGGGTAGACCCCTTTGCCCCTGTGTTTCTCCGGGTTTCAGTCAACCAGCTCGCGCAGGCGCCTCAACCATACCTCAAAATGAGCAAAAGGGCATCAAAAAATTTGCTGTAACGCAGATATCATCAAGGTAGTTAAACACGAATTTTTTTTAGGTCCGCCCAAAAAATGGGCTAAGCTCTATCAAAGCTTTCCCCCGCAACTTTTCCTAAAAGGCACTCGGTTGAATTTGTAGACTTGCCGGGGGTGATAAACGCGGGAATTCTTAGACGAATCTGAGAGAGCCATTCGAAAGCTCGCTTAAGGTCTCAAGCTGTAATTTTGGCTCCCCCAAGTGTTTGGAAAGGGGGTCTATGTAGGGATGGGTTTGGCGAACATATTTTTTTATTAGCTTTCTTTAATCGACAATCAAGCGATGCCCCTGACCTTTCCTGGGGAAAAAATGAACGCAGGATTGCGATGGGGATTTGGAGGGCGAATAACCTCCTTTGTTCCAAGTCCATGATAAGATTTCTAAATATCTCGAGTTTGGGGGTGCACGGGTAGGGACCCGATCTAAAAGGAATGTGGGCCTGCGCCCCAATGTGTACGGCAAAATGTGACTTGCCCATTGTCAGTGATGAGTGGGAATCGAGCTATCAAACGATCTATCGCTTCACGTTCCCCCGACAATGGGGAACAAAAGCGAGGTGGTGCCCCAAAACAAAAAACGGGATAAAAAAATGGTTCAAACTTAAAAGACTTTTTAAAAGGGTTTGGTCAGTTTGCTCCAGTCTCGAACAGAAGTCAGTCCCCCGAATAACTCAAAGGGAAATTCTGGATAACAAAGAAGGGCGTTTCCCGGCAAATCTTTCTATTTATAGAGGCATACTTTCAACGACCAAGATAGTCTGCCCCTTAGACGGCGTAAATCTTAGGCCTATCGACCTATAATCGTTTTTTTTTTACCTTAATGGCGCAAAAACTCACGGCATTAAATGAGTGGGGCTGGTCCCGTATTAAAAAAGGAAACATGTTTGGGCTACCCGGTTGAACTAAGGGTAGGAGCCGTGGTTTAATACAGTGGGCACGACCGGGCCACGACTACGAGCGCGCCTTAAGTTTTCCCATTACACGTCTCTGTTCGTGACCCCCTTTCTAACCCGAAAAACATTCAGCGTGAGAGGTCGGGGGGGACGGTTTTCAGAACCGAAGGCCCCAAGTTTTCCCCGGAGTGTTAGCATCGCGATCGCCCCGGGAGTAAGGCGCTAATGACAAGGCCGATTCTAGGTTCGGAGTTGAACCGGCGTCTGCGGTTTAATGCCGCCGGCGCAGCGACTTAAAAAATCCCGTTTGGGGGAGCAGGGTGTTTTTAATCGAGGATGCTAGGAGAAAGTTCAATTTCCCTACAGGGGTTACTGTAAATACAAAATGTCGCCGGGTGAGGGGCGACCATTCTCAAGAATAATATCAACGATCTATTTCCCCCCCGGGGCCCTATTGAGAACTTGGTGCCTTGTGTAGTAAAATAAAATCTCCAAAAGATTCGTGGGGATTTGAAACTGTGAATAATTCCCTTTCATAACCCTTTTTCTAGCCCTATGGGGAAAAGCGCTTTTAAAATGAGGGCATAAGTGATTTCCCGATAAAAAAATTTGAATCCCCCGGGGGAACAGCTGGGTTAAAAAACCGAAGTTTTGGGAAAAAAAGAATCAAAATTCATATCATCGCTAACTTTGACAAAATTTTCTGTTGATCTCAACTAAATTTAAACGAGTAGCGGGGGGTTTTTGACCGTCGCAAACAGGGGTCCCATTCAAATCTCCATAAGTTTTGTTCGCTTTAACTAGGAAGGGGGTGGAGGAGGAGCGGTTGGCGTAAAGGGGGTGGATTCCCCTCCCAATCTTGCATACCGAGTCGTCTCAGCCTCCCCAGTCCCGTAATTCCCACTGTTGATCTGAGCTCAACCCAGTAGATTGGGGGGAAGGGACGCCCTTGAAGTTGTTCAGCGTCAACTCGTCCCGGCCCCAGGCGGTAGCCAAGTTTGATGTGGTCAAAGTGGACATGGCGTTGCAGGGGTGGCTCCATGGTCACGGAGCATGAAAATAAACAAAAAAATCAATACAATACAATCATCCAACAATACTGGAAGGCGGACCTATTTTCTCTCCTAAACTTACCCAATATCCTATAAGGCCCCACTCAACTCTCGAGGCAGAGTGGCGAGTTCTCTTTGTAACCCCCCTTCATTTGATCTGATAGGTTCATATAACAATAATAAAAGGGGGTTAGTTAAAGAGGTTTATTTTTTTCTACAAAAAACTCGCGACATACAAAAGGGGGGGCCCCTTTGGAAAGTCGAGTGACTGGCCGTAAGGGGCCGAAATTAAAAAATAAAAAAAGGGGGGCAAGCCCCAAGTCGTTAAGAGAAAACAGAACAATTTTAAAACCAACGTAGTCTAATTCATTGACCCTGCAGGGAAAAGGCGGGAAAATACCCGAGGAAGTTTAAAAAAAAAGTAAATTTATTGTCCACGCCCCCGGTTTGATGCCGGGGCACTACTTGAATAATTGAAGTTTATTTTAACTCCATTTTAAGGCGAACAGGAAAATGATTAACCCCAAACCTAACCCCGTTACTTTTGTTCCTAATCAAATTAGTCAATCTAATTTTTTTATTTAAAGACCAATGTGCTGGGTGCACGGGCCGGCCCCCGAGTTGAATAACAATTTAAAAAAATTTTAAAAATCGTAACAAACCTTTTTAACCTTTGCAACCAGAAATAATTTTTTAAGTAAGTTTTTTTTCCCCCGTTAAACGAAAAAAAATTAGCGCCCCAAGATGGGCCTGCAAAGTTCCAAAACCCTCCGTGGGGGCGGACAAAGTTAAGTCCAAGAAAAAGTAGAGCATAAAAACCCTAATGGCTGACGGAAAATCCTGCGTCTCAGGAAAAAATAGCTATTAGTATTTTGTTTATATTTAAAGCGAAACTTAAATTTTGAACAAATTTAAACCCAAAAATTAAAATTTGAATACGTCGAAAAGCAACCTACGTCTAAATCTAAAACAAGTGTTTACCCAATCGAGGCGAGAAATGATGGACATCACTACACGCCAGCCGTTTTTCAACAAAATCAATCACCCTGTTCACAAACGGCGGGAACACCTGGGGTGAAGGGAGAGGGGTGTACGTCGCTTCGGGGAAGTCTCGACGATTTCGTTGTAATTTTAAATCACGCGCCCGGGGGATGAGTCTTGTTTCACTGAGCACAAAAACCCTCAGCGCATAGGGTTAGCGCTTCGATGTTTATTTTTCCGGTCTTGCTCTAACGGGCCTCGGCCAGGGTGGTCAGTAAGCCGCGTGATGTTGAGTGGGGTAGGTGTGGTGTTTCATGAAAATCGAGTTCCCGCCCAGGTCAAAAGGGGGCCAGATCAGGGGAGCTAATGTCCATGTTTGCATTATGTCTGTGACAACGTCACAATTTATAAACAAATATGAAAAGGGAAACGTGCCCCTGAAATTTTGAAGGTGTTTAAAGGTTTAAATTAATTAAATTTTGATGACTAGCGAAGTTGAAAAGTAGAAATTTTTTTAATTTACGGGTGTAGTTGATCAATTTTATTTTGTTTTTTTAAATTGACACCTAAAAAAGGGTTTGATTCCCGTGTCTAGGAGTCAATTTTCGAATTTAAAAAAAGTTTATAAAGCTATAAACTATTTAAGCAAAAATTTTTTTTAGAAATCCTTCTTAAGTAAATTAATATGTTACTTCAGCTTTTAAGTTTAAAATATTTAAATCTATCTCATAAAAATTTCAACCCTTTAAATATAAACGAAGATTTTTTTAATCTAAAGTCAATTTTCATATTTCAAAAAAAAAAATCTAACCCCAAATTTATATATAAATTTCAAGGCAAATGGGGATAAATATATTTTCCTATAAATTTAAAAAAGTGGCCTATATATTAAAATTTAAACAAGTTTTCTCAAAATAAAATGCAGTCACATGCAGTCAAATGGCAGTCAAAGGACAATCAATGGCAGTCCAAGGTGTCCAGGCAGTCCAAAGGCGTTACATGGCAGTCACATGGCAGTCCAAGGCAAATCCGGCAGTCACATGGCAGTCACACGACAGTCAAGGCAGTCACAAGGACAGTCACATGGGTGTCCAAAGGGGGTACACGGCGTACAAGGACAGGGGCACATG
>JBCFYV010005560.1:0-41011 GCA_039000515.1 Timema cristinae | reverse complement strand
AAAAGAGTGACCGTGTGAGTGATGTGCCACTCTGGGACTGGCTCTGGTTATCGCTAGTGCAAGCGAAGGCGTCGGATATAAACAATGTAAGCTAAATTTCCTTTTCGGCATAATCTTGTATCTTTTCAAATTCTCTTTCGGCAATTAGGAACCATTTCTAATATCAATAGACTTAAATCTTGTAACCTTCACTATGAACCTTTTTACTTAATATTTATGTCAAAGTCGATGGACTTAAAACTTTGGACTTTAACTAAAGTTGAAATATCTAACGATAATGTTTATATTTCTTTTACACTTGTATTTATTTAGAAGAGTAATGGACTTTAACTTTAAACTTTTACACTTAGTATTTGTGTCAAAGATTAATGGACTTAAAGCTTAGGACTTTAACTAAAGTTGAAATATCTCACGATAATGTTTATATTACTTTTGCACTTGTATTTATTTAGAAGAGCAATATACTTTAGCTTCACACTTTTACATTTAGTATTTGTCTCTAAGATTGATGGACTTAAAACTTGGAACTTTTACTAAAATAAAAAAGATGTCTAATAATTCTTTATTAATATTTAATAAACAACATTTGACGATGAAGTTTGTACTTACTCCTTTTTACGTTCCTCCTTAGGTATCACATGGTAACCAAAGTCTGTAAGATAATTTATTCTGAGGTATAGTTACGTTCTGGTTTAATATTATATGTTGATGAGGTAGGCTGTGGGGACGATCCCGCGGTAGTTCTATATTGTGTGGGTATTGCTAATGTTTATCCCTGTATTTCCGCAATTTTTTAATTTACCTTGCACACTCTTTCAATTTGCTGCTTTATTATTATTATTTTTTTTGTATTAGAACCATCAAAGTTAGGTGTTAGGGTAAAAATATTGTTCAATCGTTAGAGCCGATTTTGATAAAATCGACTTTTTCTCTTTTTGCCCCTCAGTAATCAACCCTTAATTTTAGGGTTGGCTATCCAATTCCAAAAAACCCTCGGGGCAACCTCTATTAAAACCATAGATACCAAGTTTTAGCCCGATTGGTAAAATAGTTTAGGCTCTATTTGGAGGTACAGACAGACAGACGGACGGAAAGTCAAAAACACTTTTTTGGACTCGGGGCTCATGAAACGTCGAGACTCATCAAAATCTCGAGTTCGAATTTTGTACGATCACCATACTTTATCTACCTGAATAATGTCTCAAAACACACAGCTTAAATTAAGATTTTTCAATAATACCAAATTTAGTATTCACAAAAGTATGTCTTATTGATTACAATCTTTTTTTAACTTTATTTGCCAACAGCTATCTATTAATCTATCACAATAGACCGAGCTACTTGTGAAACTTTTAAGTTCTCTTATCGCTGGCTAGGAACAACATAAATAGCTATGATAACACCTCGTGACTCTTGTAACCATATTTCCCGTCCGGGTTATCAGATATCCACGCACATGACTTGTTTTCCGAACTTGTGAAAGTTACATAAATGATTAGATATCAAAACATGAAATTTTATCATAAATCATTTCGTATATTTTTATATTAGTGCGTTTAAAGCTGAGGATATTAATGTATTAATGAAGTAAGTAACTAATATTGTATACACCCGGTTGATATTTTAATATTGTTCTCCCCAACACCGGAAAATTCCAGTATTGTTGAAATGAGGCTTTTGGTCATGTGATCATCGGGACGAGTCCTTAAAAATGAATTTATTTCATGAATGGAAAGTAGATAAGTGTTTTCTAGAATAAAATTTCACAGCTCTTGTTATAAATTTGTTCATATTTTTTCAAGATTTATAACACTTATAATCCATTTAAAATGGTCTACAACACAAAATAATAATATATTAATCAAATATGTTTGCTTTAGAAAGGTTTAGCCAAATACATATTTTAATGGGGTTTAATTTTTAAATTTTTATGGAGATTTTAGATTTCCTAAGCCAGGAATATCTTGGACATGAGAACAGTCTTAAGGAAATGTACCCTCTTCGATGCTTCATGGTTAAGGTGCACTTCGGTAATAGATGTACCGCTGGGCTGAGATCGTATTGATGTCTAAGGTGCATTCGGTAATAGCTGTACGTGATGGTGGAGATCGAGTTTGCATGTCTAAGGTGGCATTCGTAATAGACTGTACCGCTGATGGGGGGATCGTTTTGCATGGTCTAGGACTTCGGTAATAACTGTACGGTATGCTGGAATCGTATTGCATGGTCTAAGGTGGCACTTCGGTAATAGACTGTACCGCTGATGGCTGGGGATCGTAGTTTGCATGTCTAGTGCACTCGGTATAGCTGTACGGTGTGGTGGGAGACGAGTTATGGTCTAAGGTGGCACTTCGGTAATAGACTGTACCGCTGATGGCTGGAGGATCGTAGTTTGCATGGTCTAAGTGCACTTCGGTATAGTGTCGGGATGTGGAGATCGTAGTTTGAATGGTAAGGTGGCCAGGTAATAGACTGTACCGCTGATGGCTGGGAGATCGTAGTTTGCATGGTCTAAGGTGGCACTTCGGTAATAGACTGTACCGGTGATGGCTGGGGATCGTAGTTGAATGGTCTAGTGGATTGGTATAGACTGTACGTGATGGCTGGAGAGTAGTTTGTGGTCTAAGTGCACTTCGGTAATAGACTGTACCGTGATGGCTGGGAGATCGTAGTTTGAATGGTCTAAGGTGGCACTTCGGTAATAGACGTCGCTGATGCTGGGCGTAGTTGATGGTCTAAGGTGCATTGTAATGACTGTACCGGTGATGGTGGAGCTAGTTTGATGTCTAAGGTGGCACTTCGGTAATAGACTGTACCGGTGATGGCTGGGAGATCGTAGTTTGAATGGTCTAAGGTGGCACTTCGGTAATAGACTGTACCGGTGATGGCTGGGAGATCGTAGTTTGCATGGTCTAAGGTGGCACTTCGGTAATAGACTGTACGTGAGGGGGAGATGTAGTTTGAGGTCTAAGTGGCACTCGTAATAGACTGTACGTGATGTGGGAGAGTTTTGAATGGTCTAAGGTGGCACTTCGGTAATAGACTGTACCGGTGATGGCTGGGAGATCGTAGTTTGAATGGTCTAAGGTGGCACTTCGGTAATAGACTGTACCGGTGATGGCTGGGAGATCGTAGTTTGAATGGTCAGGTGGCAGTGGTAATAGACTGTACGGTGTGCTGGGAGATCGTGTTGATTCGTGATATTGAGGGTGGTTTTTCATAAATAGTTTTCTACTCACCCTCCAGACAAATGCGGATATCCTTCCTCTAAATTGAACGTTGCCAATCTCTCCCACACTAGCAACATTAGTTCAAATGCGTGTAACCCAAACAGGTAGTAGGACGCAGTGAACCAAACAAATAATTATTTTTCGACAAGTACTGTGTGAAACAACTATTTTTGGAACCAGGATTATTAATTGAATTGGTATAATTGGATTAATATAAATAACATTAAAAATAGTGTTTACGTTAATTATTAAACAAGGGATTGCTTTGTGCAATACCACCATTGATTCACCTCAGATACATAATTTGATTTTGTTCTAATTTGAACAATTTTGGTCTGTTTAATATCGGGTGCAAAGGGAAGACTAATAACAATTAACATATGCTTTGCACACCAAGCTTTGCACACCAAGCTTTGCCGATACTATTTTTTTAAACATTCTTTGGCAAAATTTAGACATGAATTTGTTTTATTCCAAATTATAGATATACTTTTTTTTCTGCACCCGTATGTTGATATGCACTGTTCAGTACACGGAAATCAAACCCGTGTCCACTTGATTGAATTTGATTCAGCTATCAGGATTGATCTTGTGAACAACCTTCACGTTTAAGATTTTGAGACACATGAATTAAATGTATGTGTATGTTTATACATATATCTGAATATTCCTACACGCCCGGCCTATACCCATTTTAACTACCCTAATGGGATGAGCAAAGGTAGAACTAAGAGGAAATTTAACCGCATTTGTCTGGAGGAGTGGGAAACCATTTAGTAAAAAAAAAAAACACCCCCAGTAAAGTGAACCAGTATTCAAACCCATACCAGCAAACCAAACAAGACAATCTTTGACGTTTAGTCCGCGTGCACACCAACGTGGATTATTCAAAATCAGTGTATGTCAACTTCAACCAGTGATTTATATAGTCTAACACCACTGATAATTATGACATGATGTTGATAATTGTTAATAAACACTTTAGATTAATTTGGTATCAGCAAACCTTTTCAAAATTTTGATTATTCTTTTTTAAATTTGGTCTCATCATGCTGGACCTAAAGAATATTAAACTAATCCGTAGAAAAACTAGTGGGTGCCTGTGTATGTTTTAAGTTTTCTTGAGGTCTGTTGATTAGTTTAAAGGCTGCAAGGCACTAATACATGTATTTAAAATTAATGGTATGATGCACCGCACAGATGTTCTCTCTCTCTTTTATTTTATTACCAACAGTTTTACTTGTTATTCACACGGAAAGCTCTGCTCAAACATGAGCTAGTTCTGGCAATCAAAAACCAATTATAGAAATCAATAAATTTAACCAAGTTAAATCTTTCAAAAAATATATTACTAAGCCCACAAACTGAATGCAGGATAATATATATTGCTTCAAAATCATGTTGAAAAAAAAATTCCATTAGATTTCACCGAAGAGAATAAATAAGATAATAGAGAGTGTTACAGAAACATATTGAGTAAATGAGAATCGTGGTTTCTCAAGCTATGATGCCGAGCTCTTTCCCCAAAGGTTGTTTATGTTAATTTTTATGTCGTTCTTAGATAGCTTATCCTTAGATTTTTATCTATGCAATCGCAAAGCTAATGGACGCCTTTTAGGATAATTTATGATTTTTGTTTTCGTTTATCTTTAGGTTTATCAACTGTAAAATGTTCTGATTTTACGGGGCCCCACGTTGTGCGCCAATTGTGATGTTCTGAACTATTACTCTACCGCGATGGACGCCAATTGAAGTGTTCTGGTTCGGCGCGTTGAGCGTCCATTGAAGTTACACCGTTTAATTAGCTGGTAATTGCCCCGTGGTCGAGCACTAATTAAATCGGTCCGATTTTTTGATGTTGTGAGTTAGTTGGTATTTATAGCCCCGTGATCGAGCGCCAATTAAAGAATTATAATTAATACACACTTATTATTTTGACATGTTTTTATTTCTGAATCTAAGTTTATTTAAGGAGAAAATAGATCATGTCGTTCGAAATGTATACGCGGCCTATTGTAGGGATCGTGGACAGAAGCTGTTGCTGTGACTGAGAAGTGACAGTGATTGACGCACACGCCAAGTGCCTAAGTGAGGTTCATTGCACCATTCTTCGTATATATCCCTTGCTCATGGAAGCTTCGAGAAGGTTTAGTTTAGAAAAACAAAATACAAGACAAAAACATCTTGGTTTTACTAGAAGGTCCGAGAGCCGAAAATTGACTCAAGTTACATTTTAAAATCTCTATTCGAACCTTCGAGAAGAGGAAGTTATTATTTTAAATTGTCAACCTGACTTGGCTGGTGTCACGTGCGTGACGTCACTGATCAGTTGCTTTTGCCTTCTTAGAAGAAGAAGTGCTTTAAGCGCCATTTAATATACTATATAATTTAAATTAAATAAGATACGTTTATAAAATTAGGACGATATTATTGTCAATGCTTTCACATACTTTTCAGGGGCAAGTCAGTTACATTACAACTGCCTATAGAATTTTTTTTTTTTACCATGTCGAGAAAGTTGGTTTCTAATGGCTTAGCAAATTTGAGCTATCTCCAACACCAAATTTCTTGGACCCCTATTTTGATTTTGGGATTCTGGAGTTGTCCATCTAACTTCTAACTAAATTTTTAAAAATTCCACACTGATAAGGTTGTTAGTGTTAATTTGGGAAATGTTTAGCCCTAAACTATATCTCGGGCCCTCATTTTTAATTTTTAATTGGCGTAGTCTTTTGATTACTTGAGGTTGTTTCTACACTTAACTCAAAATTTCAATTCTATACTCCACTGAAAAGTGTTTTTTCCCTATTAGTTTTGTAAATTTATTGAGCACTACTCTCCTACCATTTTGTGGTCCATCATTCTGAAATTTAAAAATGTTCAAACCACTATGGCTGTTTGTGGTGGACTTATGAACTGACATATTTGAATATTCTACCCCACGATACCCGAGAGTCGCTTCTATTAGTTTTGGGAATATTAAACTTCCCCCGCCAGTCCCAATTTCTCTAAATGTTACGAAAAACGTCCAAATTTTAGTATTTATTTGATTATTTGGAATGGTCCTTATTCTTGACAGCCAAATTTAAGTTTTTTACCACACACAAGAAACAGTATTTTTAGTTATACGCTTCCTTCCTACTATTTCCCGAAGTCCTATTTTTTTTTTTAATTTTAATTTAAGACACTTTATGGCTATTTGGAATAGCCCTTTTGCTTACTTGCTAAATTCCCGTTTTTTTTAATCACATTGAGGAATAGACAAGCTGTTTCTATTAGTTTTGAGCCCCGCCTCTGCGCTTGCACCTCGGGAGTCATCGTGTGAGTGACGTACACCAATTAATGTCATATTCGTATTATACGACCCAAAGAAACACCAACTGTTAAATGTATCTAGATAGGAGGAAATGAGAGTTCCCAACTCTTTATACCACTCTTCAATCTCTCACGCGATAACATTTTTAAAAAACTAGAAAAAATATACTCACCCAAATCTAGAAAGGAGCCCTAATTTAAAAATTCAAGTTTCTGTGTCTTCTGCTCCAAAAGATGCATAACTGAATTTTGTACACTTTCATCCTATTTTTCACCCTTTAGAAACCAAATTTTGCAAAACCCAGTTTTATCTCTTGCCTAGGGCTAGTTTCAGGGCAAAATTTCAAGTTTCCAAGCCCAAGGTTTGATGAAATACGGTGATTAGTGAGTCAGTGAGTGGATTCAATCCCCGACCTTGTAGTCATCGGGAAACTATACCATATAAGACTGATGCCTTTATCACGTGACCACAAGTGCATTTTCTTATTATATATAGATAGAGACATTTACTAAAAACTCGTAAGATTTGTGAAACCAATGTAAGCTGTAGCAGTAGTATTCCACCAAAGAACATAAAGGAAATAATATACACATTTACTAAACATCGAGAAAAGGAGAACATCTCTGTTCACCAAAGAAAAAAAAATTAATTTCCCATTTTCAAGGTTATGAATAAAAAAGTATATATTTGCTTATTGTTCAGAAACCATTGGTTTTATAAAATATATTTCAAGTAAAATATTTTTCTATTAAATAGTATTACAACTTTACACTGAGTGATAAGTTATGTATTAGCTCAAATAGGTGCTATGTTAAAAATAGGAAAATTCTCCTTATTTAAAGTACCCTCAAAGTCATTTTATGGAAAATGAAAATTAATATTTTGTTTGTAATCGTAAGCAATGAGTATAAACAAATTTCAATCAAAATTGCTGAGCAAATCTCAAAAGAATACATTTTTGGCTCTCTTTTCCCATCTTAATTTTAGAGTTGGCTATCCAAATCAAAAATTCTCTCAGGTGAACCTTATGAAAATTCTAGGGACCAAGTTTTAGGCCAACCGGTAAAATGGTTTCTGTTCTAGACCGAGATACAGACAGACAGCATTACGATAACAACCTTTCGGTTTCATGGAATCATGAAACGTCAATATTTATCAAAATCTCGAATTCAATTGTTTGACAACCCCAATAATTCTCCCTCCGAGAGGTCAAGCGTAAGTAAAAGGGTAGGTCAAAAACTCTTGATTTTGAAGTTCATTCAAGTTAATTTATTTGAGTATTTAACGTGCACTTTCTGAACCAACTGATTATATCAACACACGAGAATTTTCTATGAGCGTAAGTGAAAAAGCCTAAAAATTTTGCCTGGAAAGTTATTCTAACATGCCTTCCAAGGCTATTTCACATGGCGAAAATCGACAGGGTATTGTACTTATTTGTATATTTACCCGATATTCATTAAACTAGAGCTGAGTAAGGATGTGAAAAAAGTATCGATATTTCACTAATATCGATATTTTTCTTTCGATATTAGTTTTTTTTACTCGATACTTTCCTTCCGATACTTTTACTGATATTATTATATTGTAGAAAAAAAAAAAATTTCCTTTTAAATTCAAAAATCTTTTTTATGAAAAATTTTTAAATTGTTTTTTTAGTGGAAAAAACAATAATGTACATAAAAAATCGGCTCCCCTTTTATTTAATTCATCCGATTTCTAAAAACTTTGTTTTTCAAGTTTGGGCACAAATTTTTTTTTTTTAAGTAAACGGTCCCCCAAATTTTTGTTTTTAATCATCCGATTATAAATCTTTTTTTAAAAATCTACGAGTGGGTATCAACTTTGTTTTTTAAGTTTTTTTTTAGAGTTACAACTTTGTTTTTCAAAACGAGTGCTATCAACTTTTTTTTCCCAATTTCTTCGTTTTTGCTATCAATCTTTTTTTTTCAAGTCATGGTTTTTCAATCGTTTTTTCAATTACCAAAATTGTTTTAATTTTTTTTTTTCCCAAGACGAGGAACAATCTTTGTTTTTAAGTCATCCGATTATAACTTTGTTTTTAAAAGTATCGTTTTTTCTAAATCTTTTTTTTCAAGTACCCAATTTTTACAATACTTTTTTTTAAGTTTATCCTATTTTCTATAATTTTTGGCCAATTTTTTTGTTATAATCTTGTTTTTAATTTCAAATGATATTCTTTTTTTTTATGACCGATCTTCAACCTTTTTTTTTCATCATGGTTTCTCTTTTTTTTTCAAGTACGGGGTGATCAATTTTGTTTTTAATTATCATTTCTATCAATTTTTTTTTTAAAAGTAGAGTGCTAAAAATTTTTTTTTTTTCAAATATGGGGGCATAATTTCTTTGTTTTTTTTATGATTGTAAAATTTTTTTTTTCAAAAAACCGAGGGGTATCTCTTTGTTTTTCGTCACCAAGTATTTTTTCCTTTTTAAGTATCGGTGGGAAACTTTGTTTTCTTCTCCGTGATCAATCTTTGTTTTTCAAGCATCCAGGCCCCATCTTTGTTTTTCAATACCGAGTGGGCTATCAACTTTGTTTTTTTTTCATCCGAGTGTATCAACTTTGGGTTTTTAAAGTAAACCAAATTTGGATCAATTTTTTGGGTTTTTTCAAGTCATCCGGGAGTGTTTTCAACTTTGTTTTTCAAGTCATCCATTGCTATCAACTTTGTTTTTTAAGTCATCCGAGTGCTATCAATCTTTGTTTTTTCAAGTCCTCTTTGCTATCAACTTTTTTTTAAGTCACCCCGATTGCATACATCTTTTTTTTAATTCATGGTGCTATCCTCTTCCTTTTTTTGAACCCTTGCTTTCCAAACTAAAAAAAACGTTTGTGGTTTTTAAAAAAATCTTTTTTAATGGTTTTAAAAAAAATTTTAAAAAAAACGAAATTTTTTATTTGGAGGAAATTCATTTTAATGAGGAATAAATGGGGTTAGTTAAAGAAAAAATATAAATCCGTATGAAATAATTTAAAGTGCAAAAATATTCTTAATATAATGTTGTTTAGTTGATATAAAACATAAATGTTTTTTTTAATTTAAAAAATTTTTTTTTAAAACTTTTTAAAAATTCTTAAAGTATCAAAATTTTATTTAACTTTTTGAGAGAAAAGGTTTTTTTTTTTAAAATTTTGTAGAAAAAAAGGAAACTTAAAACCCTCATTTTAGTTTAGCTATCCGTTTTCCCAAATTTAAAGTGGCTTAGAAGGGAGAAATTTATAAGTGGTTATATTAAGAAAAAAGTTTTTTTCAAAAATATGTTTTTGGGAACTTTATTTTTTGTGATTTGATGTTCCATTTTTAATTTAAATATCTTAAAAATATAAATGAAAATGGTTAGTTTTAAAATTTTTAAAAAAAACTAAGCCCTTTGGTTGGTGGGTCAGGCAGGGTTGCAACTTTTACCGTGGCCCATTAGGTGTGAAAATTTATTTGTTTTAGTTCCCTTATTATTTATTTTTGAGTTTTTTAAAAAAAAGGGGAATTATAGGAAAGAAAATCCAAAAAAATTTGTAAAAGTTTTTTTTAAATTTTAAAAAAGGAAATTTTTTAAATTTAAAATTTTTATTTCGTACAATTAAAAGTGAAAATAATTTTTATTTTATTTTATTATTAGGCCCCGGTTTTATTAGGGGTTCGGGTTTAAACGCCCCCCTTATTTTAATTTAATGTAGGGGAAAGTGAGTGAAAGGGGAAATACATTTTTAACTAAATCAAAAGGTGGAGCCTGGCATTAAAATTCACAAAATTTTCTTTTCAAGGGTGAAGGAAGGGTTTTTTAATAGTTTTTGTGGGGACGAGGTTGAAGGCCCCGAAGAAGTTAATTCCCTAGAAGGTAAAAGTAAAATTTCGTAAAAAAAAAAAAATAATTATTTAACCATTTAAAAAAAACCCCCACTTCAGTAAAAGGGGGATCCATTACAGATTAATTTTTGACAGGTTTGACTGGGATTGGGTGGGTGAAAGGTTGGTTTCCCAAGGTTTAATTTCATAAACGGGAAATTTTTTTTTTAAACCCTTCCTACCCTAAACCCATTGCTAATTAATAAAAGGTTAGTTTGGGTGGGTAGGAGGCGGGGGGCTAAAAAAAAAATTTTAAGTATTATCCCTAAAAGTTAATTGTGGCAAAAATTGTTAAAAATTATTATTTAAAAAAAAAAATTGTACTTTGTTTCATGCTGTTTTGACCAAATTTTTTGTTTCATTTTTTGGCAAGACATCACTTTTGAAAGAATGGTTCCGATACGGGGTATTTGGGTTTTTAATCCGTTTTGGGTGGGTTTTCGAAATGGTTATCACTTTTTAAACCATGGGCAAAATTTTTTTAAATACGGGGCGTTCACCCTTAGCAAAATTTGTTTTTATTCATCGATTTTTCCCGGAAGGGGTATGAGAAAAGGGTTTAAGAAAAAAAATTAATTTTTTTCCAAAAATACATTTTTTTTTCAGTTTTTTTTTTTAAATGGCGGTAAAAAGTAGAGAAGGAGGGGGAAAAGTAACATAAAAGGGTAAAATCTCAAGACTTTTCCTAAAAATCAAACCAGCACCAAGTTAACACCCGAGTTAAAAATGCCAAATGGGAAACCAAAAGGGGGTTTCCAAAACCCAAAATGCAAAATCGTTTTTAGTTAGAATAATTTGTATTAGGCAAAAGAAATTTATTAAATGTAACCCCCATTTTGTTTAAGTACTGTACTTGGTTTTTAAGGGTTCAAATTGTTTTCAAATTGGGGGCAAACCTTGAAATTCACAACCCCTTTTTTCACATCTAGGGCTAATTTTTTTAACTTGACAAAATTCTTAAAATACGAGGGGATCTTTGGTAAAAATTTTTAAAAAACAAAATGTGTTTTTTAACCCCCCCTTTTTTAATGTGGGTTTTAAAATATTCCCAAAAATAAATTTTAATGGGGAATTCATTTGGGGAAGTGACCCGTTTGGTGGGGTAGATTTAAATCAATGGGGGAAAAGCCCCGTGCCCGGGATTTAAAATCTATCATAATTTTTTTTTATTTGGATAAAAATTACACGAATTAAAAATTGTTTAAAAAAGGAAAAAATTTTCTTAACAAAAATAATAATTTGTGAAATTTGTAAAAGTTTTTAAAACAATTTAAATTTGATTTTTAAGCTAATTTATAAATTTGAAAATTTACAAAGGTTATAAAAAAAATTTTTTCAAAAAGGATTTTTTAAATTTAAAATAATTTATTTTTTTCAATTAGTGAAAAAGGGTTTCGAAGGTTTAATTTGGGGGCTTTAATAAATAATCCGAATGGGTTAAAGGTTAGAATTGGTTGTTATTGAATATTTTTTTTGGTTTTTTAAAACAATGGGGGAATTTTAAAATTCAACCTTTTTTTTAAAAACAATTTTAAAAATATTTAAATTGTGTTTATTTACCCCCCCTGGGTCAGCATAAAAAAATAATTAAAAATTGATTTAGGGTTTAATGAATTTTGTTGTTGATTTGGTGTTTGGAGGGACTGCCTCCCAAAACTTCCTGCTTGAGGGTAAAGGGGGTTTTAATGTTGTGGGGGACGATAACCGGAGAAGAATTTGCTTACTAGCCCCCCAGTTTTCCTTTTCTTTTTTTTTAACATTAAAAAACCCCAAAATTCGTGCCAACCACCTATTTATAGTATTTTGATCGGCCCTGACAGGTTGTTAAAAAAAGGTTTTACACTTTTTGCGAACTCTTATTTTAAAAAAAATGTTCTGATAGGGGGAACAGGGGGGTTAAAAAATTACTATTTAAAAATCCCTAAAATTTTAAAAATTTGCCCAAAAAAAAATTTCTTTTAAAATAAATTTTTTAAAAACTTTTTTATTGGGTGGAAGAAAACTTTAAAAAATTAATAATTTTTGGAGGTAAAAATTGGGGGAATGTGGTTTTAAAACTTTACAAAAAAATCAAACCCCAATTTTAATTTGGTGTTTTAAAAATCCTTTTCTTGGATGGTTGAAGTATAAATTTCCCTCCAAAATTAATTTTTAATAAAGAGAAAATTTTGAATTGATAAATTTTTAGTTTCAAAAAAACGAGAAAAATAATAGCTTATTAAAAAATGGGTGAAAGAAAAAAGCACCCACCTAAAATAAATTTAGCCTTTTTTTAAAATTTAATGATATTTAAATAAAAATTCCCAAACTTTAATTTTAAAAAAGATGACTGAAATTTTTATAACAAATTTGATCCATTTTTTTTTTGCTTTTTAGCTATTAAGATTCCCCATTTGAAGGTGATTATCCAAAAGAAGAGCTATTTTTTAAAAAATTTCTTTTTTAGCAAATTCAATACTAGAAAATTTTTTAATGTTTTAAAATCTTTGAAATATACATTGAAAAATTTGTTCAAATTTAAATCTTTCCCATGAGTTTAATTTTTAATTAACTTAAATCAAATCACTTTAAAATTTTGGGAAATTTTCAATATTTTAATTTTTATCAATTTAATTTTGTTATAGCAAATTAATTTAATTAAAAATTTTAAAAATTTTAAAAATTTTTAGAACTTTTTTTTAATATTTTTTTTTCAAAAAATCAGATCAAATTTTTGGGGTTTTTATAATATACTTTTAAGTGTTTAATAAAGAAAAGGTGAGTATAAGCATTTTTAAATGGTTTATTTGACATTTTTATTTTAAAAAAAAATTTTTCCACAAGTAAAAATTTTAAAAATTGGACATTCCCAAAAATATTATGATAAATTTTAAATTTTTTAAAAAATGATAATTTTAGTTGGTGGGGGTGAGGAGCCTTCCTATTGTGCTGGTTAAAAAATATTTAGAAAAAAAGTTAAAAAAACTATTTTAAAACTCGTTCCCCTTAACTTTGGCCTCTTGAAGTAAAAAGGACTTTAAAAGGTTTTGTGGAAATTTTTTAAAAAACTTTTTTAGTAAGGGGGAAATGGGACGTGAAAAGGGAAAAGGTCATTTTTTTAAATTTTTTTAAAAAATTTTTTTTTTGCTGAAAAAATAAAATTGCTTAGTAAAAAAGTTTTTTTCAATTTGTTTCTTGGCAAAATTTTTTTTAAAATTTTAATTTTTTCTTCAAAAGTATATGAGTTTTTAATAAATTTTAGGGTTTGGTGGCCGGTGATAAACCCCTTTCAAAAAAATTAAGCAAATTTGGGTTCATCCATCAAGCATGGTGTGGTTTTTCCCAAAAATTTTTTTTTATTCCCTTTAAAAATTTTTCTTAACCCAAAACATAATGTTAATTAATGGGGGAAACCCCAATTTAAAGAAAAGGGGAAAAAAATTTAAAATAAAATAAAAAACAGTTATGACTTTTAAAAAGGAAAATTTAAATTTTTAAATAAAAATTTTATTTATTATTTTGACCAAAATTTTTTATCAAAAACTTTGCAAAAGATGTTTTTTTTAATTAAATTTAATTAAAATTCTTGTATTTTTAATTTAAAAAATTTAACTATTTTTAAAAAATTTTTTTTTTTTAAAAATTTTTTCAGATCTGTATTTTTGATTTTTTAATCATTTAAATATATGTTAATATAATAATAACTACACTTTGTTTTAATTTTAAAAATTTAATAATAATTTTAAAGTTGGATTAAAATTTTAACCCCCCATTAAATAAACTTAAGCTGAAAATATAAACCTTAATTAAAAGGAGAATTTTTATTTTTTTTTTAATCATTTATTTTGCAGGGGAAAAGTTTTGTTCAAATATAGCTTGCCAGGGAAAAAGGGGGTGTTTAAATAACCCTTCGCCGAGAAGGGGTTGTAGTTAAATTTTGGGAAAATGGGAAAAAAAACAATTAATAAAGGGCCGTGGGATGTTCCCTTTTGGGAAAAAACCCAAGTATTTTCTCCCCATTTTGTAGGTATACTATATTATCCCAAAACCCCAGTTTGTAAATTAAGTTTGGGGTTTTTAAAAAAAAATAACAAATTTATTTTAAAAAAAATCATTTTTCTTGCAATATAACAACACCTATAATGAACTAAAAAAAAAAATTTGTGGAGAAACATTTTTTAAGTTTAAAATAAGAGTTAAATTTTTTTTTTGGGGAAAACCAATTTTAAGAATTTTCCAGAAGTGCAGGATTTATTCTTATTTGCAAGGAAGGGAATTGTAATTAATTTTTGCAAAAATTTCAGCCTTTAAAAGTAACATTTATGCAAATATAAAACCAAATTTTTATTTTAAAGCCGAAAGATTAGGACCTTAAATTTGGCCTAGAAAAAGGGAACAAAAAAATTTAATCATTTTTTTGGGAATTTTTGTTAAATTAAGAAAATTTCCCCACTTAGTGACCTGTTTAAAGGTTTAAAAAATTTTCATTGATAAAACTAATTTTGAATTTGTTGGGCCCCCAATTCACAATAGTAAATACAACAAAACCACCGGGACCAAATAATAAATTGGGATGACGATAGTTTTTCCCCGGGGTTTCTAAAATGAAGTTTCACATAAAACTTTTGTTTAACATTGAAAAAAAATAAATGTGGGGGAAATTGGGGCGGGGGCTTTTAGAGAACTTAAAATTTTGTTTTTTTAAAAATGTTAAATGAATGTTTTATAACCATTTGGTTATTTTTAATTTACAGCAAATTTTAGTAGTTGGTCCTTTAAATGGTGATAAGTACCTTTAAAAACCCAAAAAAAAAATAAAATAAAAATTAGAACAAAAACTTTAAAATTTAAACCACGATATGTTTAATTATTTTGCCACCAAAAATTTTTTTGTAATGAAAAAATTTAGATTTAAACCATTACTACAGTTTAAAAAGAAAAATCCCAACAAAAAGTTCAAAATAAAAACATAGGTATGTAAACCCTAAATTAAAATTTTTTAAAAATTCCTTTTATGCAAAAAAAGCTGTAGGCCAAAAATTCGATTTGAAAAATTTTACTTAATTAACATTAAAAATAATTAAAATAAATTAAAAAAGTAAAGGGTTAAGCCAAATTTTTTTTAAAATAATAAAAGTTCATATTAATCAAAAGATTTTAAAAAACCAAAAAGTTGCACTTTTGTTAGTTTTTTCCTTTTTGGAAAGTACTTGGTTTTGTGTTCTTGGACCCCTCGGTTTGAAGGCCACAAAAATATTTATTGTGAGGTGTAATTCCTGACGAAGTTTCAACTTGATTGATTAAATTTTAAAAATAAATTTTTTAATTTTTTTGTAGTTTAATTTTCCTTTTTTTCTTTATTTTTTATTTCTTTTTTAAAAAATTTTGCCATTGAGACCTCATTTTTAAAATTTAAACCTAGTATCTGCAAGAGTGTGAGAAAAAAGAAAGTTGGACCCAATATCAATACTTATAGCCCATGAGTTATCCCATGTCCAAGTCTTATAGGGTAAAATCTATCTTTTAAAAATGGTAAGAATTCTGAAATAAACAAAGTTACTAGATTAACTCCGGGAAAATACAAATACTAGGACCAAATAGAATTTTGGCTTAAAGGGAAAACAGAGTCACTTTAAATTTAGTTTAGAACATCTAGATAAAAAATTAAGCTAAGTTTTAAACAAATTAAAATTCAATAGCAGCCTCGCAAATGAGAAATACCGATAGTAAGCTATTCTAAGCAAATAGCATTTTTATTTTTAAAATTTATAAATTCTTTTTAAAAATAAGTTGACAGGTCCCCACCACCTTCAAAAAAAGTAATATATCCTTTTTTCCCCCCCCGTCAAGTTCTTTTTGGTCGGCGATAATAAATATCCTTCAAAACAAAAGAAAAGGGTTTGGCAGAGGTGACCAATTGGTATAGCACGTGTTTCTTGGTTTTGATTGTTAAAAATTAAATTTAGTGGGCTAAATACCAAATTTTATATGATCAAAAAAAGGGGTGAAGGGGGGTGTGTAAGGATAATCTTTTTCCCAGTTCTTTTTTCAGTTCGTAAAAGGGTGGGAGTCGACCCTGTGCTTTATTTTTCAATAGAAGAATTGACTGTGGTGGGGGCTTATGGCTTAAATTAAAAAAGATTTTGGGAATGGCAATAATTAAAAAAAATTTTTAAAATTTTTTTGATGTCAATATTTTAGTGGTAAGGTTTTTAAAAAAAGTTATATTATTTTCGAAAGAATAAAATAATCGTTAAAGAGTTAGCAGCTTAAAATTTAGTTTGTAAAAAAGAATTAATTTGCCTATTTTAACAGTTTTAAATGAAATTTTTTAAACCTAATTTTTTTTTTTATCCCCTTTAATTATTTATTGAATCCACCCATATTTTATTTAAAAAAGCCTGTGGAAACAGTTAACTGTGTTGGGAGTACTTCCAAAAGTATTGAAGGTTTGGCCCTGTTAAAACCAACAACCCCTTAAAAAATTTGGGAAAATTATTTTTTTCAAAATTTGAGTTGGGATGCTTTGGGTTTTTGAAGATAAAAAATTGTTGCAGATATTTATTGTGTTCAAAAATTTTGGGGCTGCAAAAATTTGACGAATCCCATAAAAGAATGGTTTGAGTAGAGATGGGTCGAACCCCTATTTCTCAAATCGAATCTACATTTTTGGTTTATTTTTTTCATAATAAAAAGGGATAAAAAAAAAAAAAATCATAATTTTTTAAGCACCCTTACAATTTTTTTTTTGATTAAATTTTAAAAAAAATTAATAAACTTTAATAAAAATTTAAAATTTTTGTAGAAATATTGAAAAATGGGGGGCCAATAAAAGGGTAGGTTTTTTATGCCTTTGAAAAAAAATTAAAAAAAAACCATGAGAAAAAAAATTATTAAAAATTAAAATAATTAATTTTAAATTTTGTAAAAAGATTGGGGTTAACCCGACACCCCTAAGTGGGGTGTGCGGGGGGGGAGTCTACAATGTTTTTGAAAAATTCAAAAAAGTTAAACATGCTGTTGAAATTTTTTTTAAATTTTTAAAATTTTTTTTATTGGGGGGTTGAATAGGGGGAAAAAAAAAAAATTTTTTTTTTTAAAATCATACACGGAAAACCTTTTTTGGTATTATGAAAATTTTAAAAAATTTTTACTGGGTTTGGGTTTTAAACCCATATTTTACGAAAAATGAAAGAAATCTTAATTTCTTCAATTAATTGGATAAACCCTTGGAAAAAAATTATGAAAAAGTTTAAAATTAATATAATAGAAAAAAAAAATAGTAACAAGGTGTTAAAAATTTTTTAGTCTAATCTAAGTTCTACTGTATTTAAAAGTGAAAAATTAGGGTCTGGGGGGGGTTGTAAGTTCTCAAAAAATTTAATTGGTTTCGAGCCCCAATAGTTTATTATGCTTTAAATAAATTTACTTGAATTATATTTGGGTGGTATGTTTTTTTTAAAGGATTTTAGGTAAAATCCAAAATTTTCTTAAAACCCCCGATCTAATTGTTAAGGGATTTGGGGGCCACCCTATTTTTAATATAAAATATTTTTATAAAAATTAGTTTTAAAATGTGGGGGTGAAAAAAATTGTTTTTCCCAAATTTCGAATTAATTTATTAGGTGGAATTAACAAAAAATAGTTTTTTTTTTTTTTCTTTTTTTACTATAAAAAAATAAAAATAAGAGTGAATAAGATTTAGTTAAAAAATTGGGTTTTGTTTAAATCTCTGTTATACTTATTTTTTACAACTGAATGTAAATTGGAAAAATTTAAAAGTTTTTCCCAAAAAATTTCATTTTATTATGACAAATTAAAATAAGTAAATCAGAAGGGGGAAATGTTATTTAGGATGGGTCAGAATTTTTGTTTAAAATTTTATAATCTCATTTCAATTGGTTTTTTTAAAATTTTCAAAAATGTACAATTTGTATTAAAATTTAAAAAATAAATGACAAAAAACAAAAAAATTTGGAAATGAAAAAAAACCAATTTTGAAAGTTTTTGGAACAAGAATATGTTAGTTTATTTATTATATTTATAAAAGCCCCAAAAAAAAAAAAAAAAAAAATTTTAATGCATACATTTATTTAATGATAAAGTAAGTAAAAAAAAACCAATAAGTTTCTTATTTAGGTACAAATTTATATGGTTATTTGGGCTATATGCTTGGAAAAAAGGTAATTTAAAAATTGTATTTGAGATTATTTTTAAATTTGAAAATTTAAATAAGATCTGGGGATTATTATTTATATTAGTAAATTTTTTAAAAGATATTAAGCAACTTTTTTTATGAAATAAAGTGCAGGGACCCAAAAAAAAAGGGAAAAAAAACAATATTTGAGAGCCAGAAAAGTTTAAAATATTTAATTTGATAATTTTTTGGGATAAATCAAACATTTATCTATTTTTTTAGTTTGATTAAAAAAATTGTATGTGCAAAAGTAATAAATGTTTTTTATGATTTGTAAAATTTTTGCAAAAGTTTAAGGTACATAGTGAGTAAAAAAAATTTTTTATTAAAATTTTTTAAATATGTTTATCAATCTTAAAATAGTAAATTATTTAAACTTTATTTGATTGCAGTGCAGTGGGCCTTGAAAGGAACCACCATTGTAATGGTTTTGGTCGCTGTAAGTGAGTGCAAAAACTTCTATTTGGGCAAGTCGGGTGCCACAATCGGAAAACACTGCGTAGCCAAGTGCAAAAAAACCGCAGCTTCCTGTTGTCGTAGGGGGGGCAATGTAAATTATTATTTTTCATAAAAGGTTCCCAAAAATCTAGATTATTTTAAAATATTTTTAAATTTTTTAGGGTTTTTGGTAGGGGTTTATGAGAAAAAATTTTTTTTTTATCTTTTAAAAAATTTAAAAATCTTGAGTTGAATAAATTTCTAATTTTAAATATTAAGTAAATAAAAAAAAATTGTTAAAATTAATAAAATTAAAATGTTGAAGATTTTATAGAAAGATTTTGGTCGGTTATTCATCCTTTCAAAAGTTTGAATTAAACATTTTTGGGTAGTCCCCATTAAAAAGGTGTGAGAAGAATTTGTTCCCTTTAAAAAGCCAAAGACAAATTTAAAGAGTGGAATTGTTCATTAATGGGGCAACACACTTCCAATTCTTCACAAAAACACAAAAAATGTTCTTGGAATATTTAGTTTTGAAAATCAACCCATGCAAGAGTCTGAAATGAGTATCAATGAGCGAATGCCCCCTTGACATGATAATGAACACATTTGCGATAGAGGGTGCCATGGGCAAAAAATAAACCCCCTTTGTTAATCTCAGTTTTTTAGATTAGAGATGTATTTTTTATTAATTAGTCCATTTTTCTTCAAGAGCCCGGTTTTCCCTCATTATGAACCCCAGTGTTAATAAAAAAAATTCTGTAAGCACGGGGGATCAATCCAGGATCTGGACCAGTAGCGAGAAACTTGCCCAGGGGGGGTTTTAGACTAAAATGATGGTCTGGGGGTAAGTAGTAAACAATAATACAAAGTGAAAAGGTTTATTTAAATTTTCCTTAATTTCAAGGGCCCGCACTGTTTGTGAACTGTGTTTTTCTTCTTAAAAAAAAGCACAATGTCATAAAAAAAGGGTAAATATACTTTGGTAGGTAAAATTTACACACAAGCCCGAATTACATTTGGGGAAAAGAAAACTTAAACTAAGCAAACCTCCCAATGTCAAGAGTTTGTTTTCCTTAGTGAAAAAACCCACATTTTTTTATATACTATGTATAAACATCAATAATTGTTTTTTTAAAAAAATTTGGTGTTCCTTCCACTTGTTTTATTTTTTACCCCATTATTAAAAAAAAAATAATTTCTATAATAGGGGTTTTGAAACCTATATTTATTGAATAGGATCTAAAAATTTTTTTTGAATTTTGGGAAAAATTTAAGGTTTAGTGTATGACAAATATATTTTTTTTGATGTTTTTAAAAAATTAAAAAAAGAAACCCTTTTATAAACTATAATTTAATACAATTTGTTTTTTTGTGAGATTTTGTATCCCCCAAAAATTAAAAGTTATAAATTTTTTTTTAAAAAATTGTTTAAAATTTTTTACGAAAGCAAGGTTTTAAAATTTTTTATTTGCAATATTTTTGGTTTCATGAATTTAAATTTCTTAAAATAAGGGGGTTTTGGGATAATTACCCCCCCTTTTATTCCTAGGGATTTTAAATGTGTGAAAAATTTGTTAAAAAACAGCAAATTAGTGCAATATATAGTGTGGGGAAGGAACAATCTTGAGGATATTTGGGTTAGGCTTGAGCAAAAAAAATTAACACTTTATTTTTGTATATTTCCCCCTTTCATTTTGAAAATTTTTTCAGGTTAAGATGTTTTTAATTATAAACAACTTTATTAAAAAGACAGACTTGTGGTTTTAATACGGGTCAAAAACTGTGGCTATTGAAACATTCAGTTCCCCAAAATTTTTTAAAACCAATTTCACAAATTGAAAAATACCCCCGAATTTTCCTGGTTACAATATGTTTGTAAAAATTCAGATACTTTTCCCCCTTAATTTTTTGGTGATTTGCTAAATTTTTTACATATGTGGCCTGGGAGTTTTTTATTCGGGGATATTTTCATTTTAGATTTTTGGGCTGTCTACCCCCAAAAGTTTAATTAAAGTAAACCAAAATTTCCAGCCCCCGACTGAAATTTCATCAATTAAGGGTTTCCCCATATTTCCAAATGAAAAATTTTTTTCGGCATCCAGGCATGGAACCCCGGGGCCCCTTAGCTAATGAAGAATTACGATGGCTGGGGTTGTCAGATCGTGAATTTAGAAGAAAAAAAGAAAGTTGCCATTTCCTCGACAAAAAAATTTTTTACTGATAGGGTATGAAGGGCACTTGTATAGCTTGTCTTGTAAAATTTTATGGACCTACTGGAGAAAATTTTTTTTTCGTCGAGACGGGCCTTTATGTGAGTGGGAGTAGGATTTTTTATTCTAGTCAATTTGAAGAAAATGTCAAAATTTTGAATAATATCGAGAGTATTTTATAGAATTTTTTAAAAGACCTTTTTTTTAATAGATCCCTGCAAAAAATAGATACAAATTTTAAAAAGAATTATCTTTTTGTGAAAAAGTTAATTATTTTTCAAAATTTAGATTTTTAAAAAATTTTAAAAGAGTAGTAGAAAAATACTCATTATTTCAATAGACTGAGAATGTATTTAGAGAGTATTTGCTTTAAAAAAATATATTTTGAATTAAATTTAAATATATTGTTTTCAATAAAATCTAAAACTGAAATTAATTTTTTTTTTTTTAGTTTTTTAAAAATATTAAAAATAGAGAGTGTCGAAATCAATTTTTTTTTAAATATCACAACCCCCTAAAATTTTTGATTGGGAACCCCTTAAAAAAATTTTTCAACCCCTTCATTGGAAGAGTAATCAAAAACCATGTTCAAATTTCCCCAAAGAAAGTCACATTGGAGTTTTGTTTAAGTGGCGAAATGACAGTTCAGAAAATAAAAAAAACAATACCCCCATATTGTAGAGCTACGCCCCTTTTGCACTAAAAAGTATCTCCCATAAGCTGGCCAATGGGACCCAAAAAAAAATGTTTTGATACTGCTGAACTCATCAGTATTGTAGTATTTTTATGAAGCTTTCATGAGGCACCCATAGTTCTCAAAGAGCCTTCCCATAGCCCCTTTCAAGGTTTAAAATTTAAAAACAGTTTCTTTAAAAACATTTTATCAAAAAATACCACCCCGGATAAAAGAATCAATACTTTTTAAAAATGGCACAATTTTTTTAATTTTTTTTATACCGAACCATATTTACCCCCCCCCCCGCCCCCTCTTTACCCTAGGGTCTATTTCAAACATTTAAACGCCCCTAACCCTTTAAATTTTAGTACCTCCCAAAAATTTCCCAAACCAAAAAAAACCCTTTGCGTGAAATTGTTTCTCGAGAAAATGCCCCTTAAAAGTGCAATAAAAATAAATGCCTACATTTATGTATTACCCGTCAAATTTATTTTTTATTAAAAAAAACAATTTAAAACCAATGAAAAGTTTGTAAAGGGCTCTTTTTTTATATAATTTTCACTTCCCTGTTCGGATGTCTTTCTATTGTCACTCTAGATTAAAATTTCTTCCAGAACAAAAATTACACTCCGCCCTGACAAAAGCCATGATATTCCTTACATTTAAAAACCTTAACTGGGAGCATAACCTCCCGAAACCTTGGGAAAAAGTTATAAATTTTCCCTTTTTTGGTACTTTCCCGAGGAATCCCTTTTCGGAAAATAAAAACGAAAAAGATCAAACCTTAAAAAAAAGATTAATTTTATTAAGTAAAGGGCCAAAGTCTTTTTGAAACCCCTAGGGGGTCATCAAAGGACAAACACTATCCCCCCCTCCCTTACAGACCCCTCAAAAAGCCCCAATGAGTAAAGGATTAAAAGGTTCCACAACTAAGGTCCCCAGCTCCACACCAGGTTTAACTTCTTTAAAAACCCAAACCCCCACCAAAAGTACCTCCCTAAATTTACAAGAAAAAATGCGGCGGGGTTGTATTGGGGTTGGCCCCAACTAAAATTTCCCCTCTTGGTGTTCCCCAAAATTTTAAAAAAATTTTTTCCAGGTCAAACCTTTGAAAAATTAAAAACAAAAAATTTCAAACTGTTTTTTGGTAATTTTTATTACGCATTAATTTAAACCCTCATTTATAATGCAAATTGGGCATTACCCAGACCAACCTCTTTTTAAACCTACCCATTCTTTTTGGGGGGAGGGTAAATTTGATCCTTCAATTTAAAATTGTTTTCAAAAATAATCCTAAGATTTAAAAGGGAATTAAGGTGAATGGCTCTTTATAAACAAAACTTTACTATCTAGAAGAACCTTTTACTTTCACCCCTAAAACCTTTTTTTTTTTTTTGAAACTGGCATTTTTATATTGGGTATGAAATCCGGACGTCTTTCTGATTCTCAAAAATTCGCCCCCTAAATTCACCCACAATAAATCACATCATGTTATCCTTATGAATTGTTTTCCCCCAAATTTGTACCGTTTTATAAACCCAAATTAAACTTTTTACTAATGCAGCCCAATCTTTTTACAAAAATTTTTTGCCCTTTAAAAAGCCAAAATTTTAGGACCGGGAATTTTTTGAATAGTAAAAAAAAACTTACATTTTAAAAATAAAAGGGTTAAAAGCTTAAAACAAAAAATCGGGATTGAAGACTAAAAAGGGTTTGGGGGAAATTTCCCCAAACCCCAAAAATTTCTAAAGTATAACACCATTTAAAATTTGGTTACAAATTTTTAACGTTTTTAAAAAACCCCAAAAATTCTTGTTACCCCCAAGATATTTAAAGGCAAATTAAATATTTGTATAAAAATTTACCCCAAAAATGAGAAAAAACCCCTACCAAATTACACCCTTTTCGGTAGGCCCCAGGACATTTTTGGGAAAATAATTTTTTTAAAGAAAGTAAAAAAATGGAAAAAATTGGGTATTAAATTGCAAAAAATAGTTGTATATTTTAAATCATAAATTTTGTGATAAATTTAGCCCCTTCAGGTTTTTAGGCAGTAATTTTAAAAATCGCTTTGAAAAAACAAAACCCAAATTTTAATTCTAAAAACGGCTTTCAAATGTCCCAACCAAATTTTTAAGAGTTTTTAAAAAGTTTCAACAGTTTAATTAAAAATCCCCAAAAAGGATAAAATCAAGTTAAAGGTTTTAAAAAAATATTTTTTTAATTATTATTATTTAAAATTTTTAATTTTTTTTTTTATTTTTATTTTTTTTGTTTTTTATTTTTTTATCAAATTTTTTAATATTAAAAAAAGAATTTTATTTTACCCAAAAACAGTTCAAAATTTGTTTTAACATTTTAATTTAAAAATTAAAGGGTAATCATTTTGTTTTTTGTATTTAAACTTTTTTGTTTTAAAAAGGAAATGCCAAATATTAATTTTGTTTTTAAAATGGTTGTGATCTTTACCCAAAAAAACAAAAAAGGAAGAAGTGTCACCCTTTTATACTTTCCCCCAATCTTTTTCCCTTTCCCTAGGTGGGCTTTCTTCATAAAATTTATTTTAAAAATTTTTTTTCTTAGTATTTATTTTTCCTTTTTCTTTGTTTTATCAATTTCCCCCTTTAAATCGGTAATCAAGTGGAAGCTAAAAACGAGCCCCAAAAACTTTAATCTCGACTTCCTTGAAAAGTAACCTGACAAGTTAGAAATCCAAAAAAATCACAAAGGCCCTGAATTTCCACCATTTTAATTTCGGGATTGCTTCCCATCCCTTTCTTTTCAATCTTTTCTTTACCCCTTACCAAAAATTAATTTCATTTTCTTTTGGCTCCCATTTTCATTTGTATTCTTCCCTTTACCATTTCATTTTTTCCCGTACCCCATTTTTAAAAAAACTTTATTTTAAACTGTTTTTCTAAGTAAAATAAACCCCCAAAACATCATTCAAAATTTAAAATAAAAAATAAGAGATCCCAAAAATACAAACCTTTGTTCAATTATTAAAGGTTGATTAACCCAGGGTTTTCAATTTGGTTTTTAAATATGGGAAAAAATGTTAATTTATAACCCTAGTATGGTTTTTGATTTTAAGAAATTAGCCAGTTTTTATTGCTTTAAAAAAAATTTAATGAATTTTTATTACTTACCCTTTTTATTTCTTTTCATCAGTATACTAATTGTTTATGTTTTCAGTAGAGTTAAAACAATTTCTAAAAGGGCAAATTACCATATTAAAATGCATTTGGTAGCAAAAATTCCCCCAATTTTCTCTGAAACATTTTTAAATGGGACAAACTAAAAAGAAACTTTTAGTCTCCCGGTTACTCCCAAAGGGGGGGGCCTTAAAATTTTTGTCAAAATTTTGCAAAAGGGAAAAAAAATCCAAAATAAAAACCCTGCACAGTTGGATTGAATTCACACTTTTGGTGGCTCCTGCAAAATTGAACAATTTATTTTTATCAAAATTTCAATTAGCAAAATGAGAATGAAAAATCACTTTTAAAAAAAAATGAAGCGAATTTTTCGTTAAAAAACAATTTGAGATTATAAATTTTTTTTAAAGCAAAGTTTGAATAAAATTTTTTAAAGGCTAAAAACCCAAAAACCCAATTAACTTAAATTAAAATTTTTTTTTTTAACTTCTGGGGGGTTTTTTTTACTCTTTCCTTCAATAAATTGGGGAAATTTTTTTCCCCTAAAATGCAGTCATCCTTTTACCCTTTTTATTCTTGTTTTTAATTTTGTGGATAGCCTGGCGGGAAAAAAATTGGACATTAAAAAAAAAAAGAAGATGTCACTTTGGAAGGGTTTTTCAAATCTTCCCCCCATGGGGGAAAAATTTACGTGTTATCTGATCCCCCCTTCCTTTATTTAAATGGGTAATGGGGTTTGGCGAGGGTTAATCAAACAGCCCAAATTAACTGCCCTGGAATAAAATATTGTTTTTTTAAACTTGGATTGCTCATCTCTTCCCCTGTCTATTCTTTAATTAAAAATTTTTGGTTTTAAAAATGGGCCAAATCAAACCCAAAACAAAATTTTTTGTTTTGTTATTTAAACCTCCCTGGAACACCTTTTTATTCAAATTTAACGATCAAGCATTTTTAAAATATGGCCTTGTTTTTTGGGAAATTTTTAAATTAAAGAGTAATTTGACAAGAAAAGATGGGTTTTTTTAAGGGGGAAATGGTTTTTACTTTTCCCAAAAAGGATTTTTTTATACTAAAAAAATTTTATTTATTAAAATACGAGTCGAAAATTTTGTATACGAAGAAATTGGGGCTTAAGTATTGATAATGAAGCATCTTTTGGATACATAACAATTTATCACCCAAATTTTGTCATTTGCATTTCTGGTGGGCACAATGAGCTTAAATGTTTTTTTCCCACAAGTAAAATAACGACTTTTACCCCTGTGAATTTTTAAATGTTTTATTTATTTGAAATGTTCCCAAAATGGAGTAATGTATTTATTATTTATTTTACCTTGCAAGTTATTGTTAAATAGCTTTCTTTCACCCAAATGAAAACTTGCCTTGTGGCCCCGGAAAATTTTTTTCCTTTTTAAGGTTTGTTCTTTTTGTTTGGTCAAAAAAATTGTTGTATGTCCCCAAAAAAAATCTTTGAAATGATGGTAACCAAAAACTGCCCTCTCATGTTTTTGCCCCTTTATATTTGACAAAAATTTTCTCCTCCTTTTTGGCATATCCAATTAGTGGCATATGAAAAATTTTAGAAAATTTTCCTCTCCTATGTTTTTCCGATTTTTAAAGGTTTCGGAGGGAATTCCTGCGGGTCCCATTGAAACCCCCATAAGCTAAGAAAAAAAAATAAAAAAGGTAAGATGTAAATTTTTTCATTTATAAGTGTATTTTTAAAATATTTTTTTTAAATATTTAGAGGAAAATAAAAATTAAAAGTTTCACAAAAATTTTTACTTTGTAATTCAATATCAATACCTTCGAGTTTACAAAAAGAAATCGAAATAATTGATTTTAGTTTAGTTTAGACCAAACAATAAAAAATCAAAAAAAATTTGTCAGGAAGATTAGTACTATCAAATAAGGAGAGGAAAAAAATAAAAATTAAAATTTTTCCAAAACATAAAGCCTTTAGCAAGGTCCCTTTATATTAAGTCCCTTTTGGGATAGCAGAAACTTTTGAGGTAAAAAATAATTTGACCCTTTAAAATTAAAAAGTAGTATTTTAATGTGTAAAAAAAATAATCATATTTTCTTTGGGGGGAAAAAAAAAAGAAGCCTAAAATTATGAAAAATCAATATTTAGTATGCATTTTTTTTAAAAATCTGCAAAAACAGACATATCCAATAAACGAGCTTGGCCAGCGCTATATAAGTGTTATCCTTTAGTTGAAAAATGACATTGCAAGAATGGTATTTGCCAAAAAAAGTAAAAAATTGTATTTTTTTTTGAAAAAAAACTTTAATTGTGTTATTAATTCACGGAAAAAAGATTCGCATTATTCAAAAGTGAACTTTGAATGCCCCTAAAATCATTAACTAAAATTGTTTTAAAGAAAAAAATTGGAATAAAAGGGGGGGCCCAAAGTTAAAATCTTAAAATTTTAATATTTGGGTTAATCCTCCCCCCTTTTGTTTTACTCTTTTAAGAAGCGGACTTATGTACATGAAAATTACTAAGCATGGTTTTGTTGTGTTTTTAATTGTGATCTTTTAGGCACGTTTTGGTAAAGTGTAGGCCCCTTCCCTTTTTTCCCCCTTTCAATGACTAATTTAATAAGCCTTTTCTTTTGTTTAAATGCTAATGCTAAGATGGGTTTTTTAAGTTATTTTACCTACTTAAAAAATATCTTTAACTAAATTAGTTATCAAATCAAAATTTGTGGTTCAGTGAAATTCATTTAAAATGGGTTGAGGATTTTAAATTTTATTTCTTAAAATTTAAATTATAATTTTCAATATGATGAAAAAATTAAATGCCCTATTTAAAAAAATTTTATTGTTTAACTTTATTTTGTGAATATATAATAGGTGGGGGGGAGGGGGGGAGGGAAAAACCAGAGCATCACTATCAGAATTTAATGTAAAACCAAATATGATTAGGTTCTCATCGTTAAGTTTTGGGGTCTTAGAAAATTTCCAAAAGTGTTGTATTGGGGGACTTTTATCCCAAAAATTGCCCCCCCTCTACCCCCCGGATTTGCTACCTTCAAATTGGTCCCGAGAAGTTGAAGGTACATTTGCAGAGCTGCTAATGCCCCACAAAACCCGTTTAATTGGACAGAAACATTTTTTTGTCACTTTGATCTCGTATAGGTTAATAAAGAAATTAATTTATAGTAAATTTTTTTAAACTAGCCAAATATTAACATTTTTTAAAAAGATTAATTGGGGAAAACTATTATTATATTAGCACCCCTCTTTTTCCCGTTCGGGTTTACCTTACGCTAAGTGTAATGGTAGGGGATTGTGAGTGAAATGAAGGCCCAATTTAAGTGGGGGTCGAACCCGGTGGGGGTGGCATTTTGGAAAACTAATTTGTGAATTGCAAATTTTCAGGTCAAGGCAGTCTTCAAAACTCCAGTTGGGGTTAGTAATGTGGGGCGAAAAATATAATTAAAAAAAAACCAAATGGATGGTGAAATTGACCAATTTTTTTCTTGGAATATTAAGTTTTCAAGATTAGTGGTTTTTTTAAATTTTTAAAAGGCCTGTTTGTTACAAGTATTTTATATTTAAAAAAAATACTTAGTTTCAATCGGTTTGGTTTTTAGATGTAAAATTTTAACTTAAATTTTTGGAAAGTTAGTAAAAACTTAAAAAATTTGTCTTTTTAAAAATATTCTCTGATATAATTTAAATTTTTCTAGTGCCGACCGAAATTTGGCTTCGGGGCCCTAAATTCACCCTTTGCCAAAATTAAACGAAGGTTTTTTTAACTTACTTACCCATTTGTAATCGGGGGCAGTGAGGATTGTTCTGTGACAAGTACGATGTTGGGTCCAGGCGCCGGTCGTAGACTTTTGTAGTCAGAGTCGACAATGGCTGTGTTTATGTTGTCAGTGGTTTCTATCAATTTATTTAAAATTTCCTTTAAACCATGGGTAAGTAATTAATTTTTATATACATAAAAGTACTGATTAATTTTTTGGCGGGAATGGGTGCAATAAAAAAAATTTAGTACTTTTTTAAAGCCAAAAGTTTAGAAGAATTTATTGATATTTTTGATCTTTTTTTTTGTTTCACAATTTAGGGAAAGATTTATTTATTTTATCACAATAAAATTGGGCCCTTTTTTTAAATAAAAAGGTCTAAATTTAAATTTAAAATTTAAACTTAAAAATAGAGATTTTTACAATATTGCTAGGGGTTGCGAATAGGATTTTTTTATGAGTGTTACAGAAAGTCAAAGAAAAAGAGAATATGCCCCGAAAAAGTGATTTTTTTCCATTTTTAATACAAAAATTTTAAAAGTAAATTACTAATGGGAAAAAGTTTGGGTTTTTATTAAGATTGGCAGAATGCAAAAAATTATTCAAAAATTGTTAAGTGAGTGGTATTAATTTAAAAAAAATTTAAACAAACAAGATTTTAGGGAATTGAAAGGAACTTTTTATCCATTATTTGCAACAGGTTTATTAGATTTAAATTTTAAAATTTTGTGATCAGTTTTTGAAAAAATTTTTAATTTAAAAATGACTGGAAAATGTTTAATGGTCGTGTAAAGAAAATATTTCTTTAGATTAAAAAAACATTTATTAAACAAAAAAATTTTAAGGGGTTTTTTTTTTTTGGGGAAAATTTTTTTAAAAGGGGGTTAATTTTTTTTTTAAACCAAAAAAGTTCTTTTTTTTTTAATAAAGGGGTTTCATCTTTTTTTTCCTTTTAATTTAAAAGTGTGTTTTCATTTTCTAATCATGGGCCTTTTTTTTGTTTGTGTGATATTGTATAACCCCAAAGTTTTGGTTTGTCCTAAACAAAACCCTGTCAGATGAAAAGGTTACAAGGAGATTAGGAGTGCGGTAGTTCCCCCGTCTTTCCTCACTAAACCAGAAGGTATTTTTTGACATAGTTCTCCAAAAAACTAAAAATGACCCCCCAGCAAACACCTTCACTCCATTTTATCACAGGGACTGGTTTTATGAATGTTTTTATGGTTCACTATACCCCTGCCCCTTATTGTATACAACAAAAATTTTAAAAAAATAAACATAATGAAAATTTAAAATTGTTTTGACACCTTTTAAATGTTTTAGGTTTGACACCTTTAATGTTTTTTAGGGTTTAACCCTTAAGCTTTTAGGTTTGAAACCTTTTTTTAAATTTTTTAGTTTGAAACCCTTTAAATGTTCTCTAGGTTTAAATCCTTAAAATTTTATCTAGGTTTTAACCTTAATGATTTCTGATTGACATACTTAATGTTTTTGGTTTGACCCTTTAAATTGGATAGGCTTAAACCCTTTATTTTTCTATTTTTAAAGTTATCTGGGTTGACCCCTTGTAATCTTATTTTTGGGGGCTCTGTCCAGCTAACAAAGATTAAGGCGCACTAAATGTTTTTACTTTCAATAGCCCCCCCCTGTTCCCCTTTTATTCAATTCTATCCCTTTTAAAAGTTCAATTTTTACAGTGGTAAGGGGGGAGGCCCGAGCCCGGGCACGTGGTCCAACGTTTTTCTCTCCCCCAGTGGAGGCTAAACCTCTGCTGCGTTAACTTTAAACTTAATATAAAACATCAAACTTTTTTGTGTGTAAAAGTTGTCAACCTCTTTTTCTTTCTAATGCAATTTAAAAATGAAAAAAACCCGAATTTTAGTGAGTTTTAAAACCCTGTTAAGGGACTCCAAACTGGCAGTACTGAAAAAGCTCCCTATCCTCAGATAAAATGGGGTTTCCCCGTCAAAGTCCCATTAGTCCTCAGGTGCAGAAACAGTTGAGGGTTTTGCAAGGGAACCCCACATTTGGTGAGGATGTTGAAAGTGGGCAGGGGATAGGTTTTTCACCTTCATAATTGTTCCCTTGCTCTTGGGAAGACTTTGGCCAAGCTTTGTGTATTTGTGCAAGCTCAGTATTGTTACCCGGTCACCCCAAAAAGGGCTTAATGTTTCCGTTAAAAAAAAAATATTTATCTGTAAGTGAATGGGGGAGGGCCCTTTGATTCTAAGTTTGCATAACCTATTTATTGCAAAGCCATATTTAATTTTTCATTGCATTTTTTTTCATGCATATTTCCTGTTAACAGAATAGATTTAAGCTAAACTTAAATTTATGTTCAATTATCCTTATGAGCTGTTTTGACATTTAATTTAATAATTTATCAGAAAAAAAATAATTAAATAAGTTGTCAGTAATTATAAATGAAAAAATTAGAAGAAAAGTGGCATTTTGGGGAAGAGAAAAAAATTTAGTCTTGTTGAGATGTAAAATTGAGTCAAAGAATGGTCATTTAGAGGCCCCCTTTACCTTGAGGCTGTGGTTGGCAAAGTGGTAGAGGGGGGGGAGGCCGTCGAGGTTGTTGAACTGGGTCTGCATGTTTATTTGTGGAAACAAGTGGGTGTCCCGTGGTGCGACCCAAAATTTGGGTCGTCCCCGCCCCAATCACCCGCAGACTAAACCCGCGAACGTGTCAAGTAAACGCTTTTTCTTTTTGCCCGGAACCGTTTAAAACCCGTGGTTCCCAACCTGGGGGCGATTTTTGGTTATTGGGAGGCGATGATATTCAAAGGAGGAAAATTAAAATAGTATGTCAGTAGAAGTTGCGGGTAGCCGAGTCACGGTATTTCAGCCCGGGAGTTCCAGCACTCACCCTCACCCAGTCCCCTTGTTTGTTGCCAGGCCCCCGATGGTGATAACCCCCCCCCCCGCCAACCCAACCTTGCATTGACTAATGTCTTCAGTTTCACTGCCCTTTTTTTGCCCCACCTCAGTTTTTGTGCTGTTTTTTTGTTTTTTTTTGGGTTTTTTTTGAAGTGTAGAAGTTCTGCACAATGGATTAAAAAAAAAAGAAGTGTGTTTAATACCAGCGAGTATTTAAAATTCGGTTTTTCGCGTCACCCAAAAGTGCATTTCCCCATTGTTTCTGTATGATAAAACATTATAGTAATGAAGCCCTGAAGCTTTCGAGATGAAAAATCTTTTTTCAAGAGTAAACCCGTGTAAAGTGAGTAAAGAAATTGTTATTTTCAAAACCAAAGCTAAAAATGATAAAGGGCCATGTGGTGAAATTTTTAAAAAAAGGGAAAAGTCTTGACAAAGGTCTTTTGTTTTGGGTGTCTTTTTGATTGAAAAAGTGGGAACCCCACAGTTGGAAAAAACTTCCCCTTTTTAAGGTACCCCAAAAAAATTTTTGAAATATTAAAAAGGGGGGCCCAGTAATAAAAAAGTCATGGTTTTTGAGCAACAATATGTTTCAGTTGATTTACAAAATGGCAGGCGTTGAATCCAAATCAAATTTTTTTGAAAAAAAATAAATTTGATTTACGATTTGGGGAAAAATGTGATTTATAAAAAGCAATTTTTTTGTTATGTGAGGGTTTTTCAATGAACAAAGGAAATTACAAAGGGAAAAGTTTTTTTGTAGAATTTTTCATGATACGAAGGGATCGTCCCATTTTTTAAGTTTGGGAAAGTTTTTGAAAAAAAGAGTTTCCCTAAAAAAGTGGCACTTGGCAACGACGGTGCTCTGCAAATTTGGGCGTCGTGGGGTTTTTAGCCCACCTTAAGAAAGAAATGTCGGGTCAATATTTATGTGTCATTCATCGTCAAACTTAGTGCGAAAAAAATTTGGGGGGTCTGTGAAACCCCAAAAAAGGTTTTTATGGGGCAACAAGATAAAGATATTCCTCAATGCCTTGTTCAGCAACTTTGCATGAAAAAATGAGGGAAATTTGAAGCTTGCTTTACATCGGCCCTGGGTGGGGTTTCCAAAGGGAAATGTTGTGCCTTTCTTCGAATTTTTGAAAAAAACGGTTATGAGTTTTGAACGTTCTGAATTTCCCCTTTGGTTTTAAAGTTTTAGAACATTTTTTAAATTTTAAAAAGCAACGCAAATTGTAAATGCATGCCCCTTTCAGTTTTTTGAAAAATGAAAAAAAGTCAATATAGGTTAAGGAAAAAGATAAAATTTCAAAGGGCCCAAAAGGAATTTTTTATCATTCATCGCCAAGTATGATATTCCAAGGTTAAAAATTTTGGGTGTAAAGAGCCCCATTCAGTTTTCCCACCCTTTAAAAAGTGTTCGTGTAAGTAAGAGACTCCTGAAAACCCCGAAGAAAAATCCCAATTTTTTTTTTTTTTTAAAACCCTTACCGATAAAAATGACATGAAATCAAGATTTTAAGATTTGACCCGTTACAAATTCCGGGTTGGTTCTGACCTTTTTTGAAGCTGTGAAAAAACTTGTAACTTTTGCAGCGAGTTTTAGATCTGAAGTATGATGTGAGGCGAAAATTTTTTTTCAAAGAGAGCGGTTACGGTAGGGGGGTGAAGATTATGGAACTTTCCCAAATGTGGGAAAAAATACCATTCTCTTTTTCCCCCAAAATTTTTAGTTGAAAAAAAGGGTTTTTGTTTGTTGTCGTCCTCACAAAAAGAGAAAAATTGGGGTTTGCCAAAGGAGATTGCGCTTGAAATTGAGAACATGGCGGTATTCAAGCTTTTTCTGAAATTCCAAGAAAGGGCCTTGAAAAAGTAAAATAAAAAAAAAAAAAAGTTTTCAAAAATTTAATTATTTTTTTAAAATTTTAACTGTACTTTCTAAAATTTTCCAGATTCCAAATTTAAAATGAAAACATTACTCGTTTTTTAAAAGGGGTTTAAAGATTTAGTTAATTATTTCATTCTTTGTTCTTTAAAAAAAAAAACTGTAAAAAATGTACATTTTAAATTTTTTTTTTTTTTTTATTTTTAAAGTGACCGGATAAAATGCTTTTTGGTTGTTTTTTTAGGTAATAAAATTGTTTAAAATAATAAAACTGCTTTATTATTTAACTTTTTTAAAATTTAAAAATTTGGCAAAAATGAAAAAGAAAGGGGGGGATAGGGGTTTTGTAACTCCAGATAGGGGAGGGCCACAAAGGTTTGGGAAAAAATGGTTTAAACTATTCAATATTTTGGATGGGTGTGTGAAAATTTAAAACTTCAACTTTCTTCAAAAAAATATTTGTTTGCGGGATAAAAAAAATATTGGCTTCGACAATTACAAGTTTTAGTAAAAAAAATTGTGTAAATGAATATAATGTTTAACAATTTGTTGTCATTTTTTGTGTTATTACATTCCAAAATCAAAATTCATTGAACAAATTTAAAAAACATAAAACCTTAATTTGTTGTAGATAAAAAAAATATAAAAAATATTCAAATTCAATTTGCTTGGAATTTTATATATATCATTGAAATTGAAAAAATGATTCCCCCATATATTAAAAAGGAAAAAATAAATCATTTTAAACAATTATTTTGCATGTTAAATAATTGGTTCAAGGTTAAATTATGGGTTTTGTCTTTTTTGGGTTATTTAATTTTGATGGGCAAAAACCTTAAGAGCATTTATAAAAAAAACTAATATTTAAATTTAAAAATTTTTTTGTTTATTTAAACTCAAATTTTTTTTTTTTTATTATCTAAATTATCTTTTTTGGTTTATAATTTTTAAAAGGGTATTGTAAATGTTGTTTTTGTAAGGGGGTGCAAGAACCCCGTTTTTTAAATTTAAAGGGGATATCAAGTGATATGAAAAAATATCGAGATCAAAAATGATATAAGAAAACTTTTTGTAAGAGAAACTTTTTTAATTAGGCCATAGGGACCCCTGCGGACGTTTGAATAACATTATTTTTTTTAATTGGTTTTAGTAAATACATTTAAAAATTTTGATAAAATTTCGGAATGTTAAGTTTCGGTCACAAAGACAATATTTATTAATTTTAATTTTAAAAAACGACTTTGAAAACGCTTTGTAACTGAGGTCAGTCTCCAATTTTTTTTTTAGTTAATTCACGCTATGTGGTCTGACATTTTAATGTGTTATCTTTCGTAGAAATCTTTTCTGAATATAACTTCCCATCCCCTTTACAGAAATTCTAAAGTCCTTGGGGGGAAAAAAAAATTGGGGGAGGGGGGCCATATTATAAAAGTGTAGAGGGAAAAAATTTTAAAACCCAACCATTTTTTTGAAAGTACAAAAAATTAAATTATGTTTATTAAGTAAATATATAGTTTAGGAAGCCTTTTTAATTTTGGGTGATGCTTGCTAGGTTATCTGATAGTTCATTCAAAAAAAGATATAATTCAAAAAAATTTTAAAATTTTTATTTTAATGTTTTTAGTAAAAGTATGTAAATAAAAACTATATTTTTAATCAAAAACAATTTTTTTTTTTTTTTTTATTTTCCCTTTTTGTGCCAATTCTCAAAAATTTTTCCAGATCTTTTTTTAATTTCAAATGGATTGAGTTTTTTGTGTGTCCCCTTTTTTATTGAGTATTTTTTAGTATGCATTCCTATGTTTAATCAATTTGTTATGACCAAGGGGAACTTAAATTTACGTTTTTTTTAGAGAATGTGCAGATCCAATTTTCTCAAACCCAGATCTCGCACAGTCAGCCACGTTTAAGGTCAGTTCAGCTCTGGGCCAGAAAAATTTTTATAACTTGGACTTATCCCGCCAACAAAAAAGGGAAGAAATGGCAAAAGGAACGAGGATGAGTGGAAGTCAGAGTTGGGAAAAGTTGTAGAGTTATCTTTTCCCAAATTTGGGGAGGTTGTTGCAAGAAATAGCCCTTTTAAGTTTTGGGGTTATAGTGATTTTGACGTGAAATTTTATTTTTTTAAATATGAGAAAATTTGTCGTTTATTTGAAATTTTGATTTTGTAAGTAAATGCAAAAAATCCCCAAAAAAAATGTAGGGTTTTGGGGCATGCCAGTTGCGTTCCCAAACTAGAATTAGGACAATTAGTTAAGTTGATCATCAACATTTGCATCTGATATTAACACAAAGCTTTTGAACTGTGGTTTTTAGGCAATGGTAGCTCAACAGTTTTAAGTTTGGGGAGATACAACTTGCTTTTTTATATTTGTCAACGGGAAAGGGGTTTTCTTGGAGAGGGGGATAAGGAGGGAGGGGGGTTTTTATGGTTCGAGAAAAAAGCGTTTGAAAAAACTGTGGTAATGTATTGCAGCTTCCAAAAGAGACAGAGTGGGAGAGAGAGCTATGCTAAGAAGTAAAACTCAAAGGGCAACCTTTTGTCAGCAACAACAAGATGAATGTTAAAAAAAAAAAATATTAAATGTGTTCATGAATACTGGGTGTCAAATATTTTTTCAACTTAAATTTTTTTTTTTTTTAAAAAATTTTAAATGTAATAAATTCATGATTAACAAAATATTTTTTTTGTTATTTATTATTTATTTGGTTTTGGGTTGGTACAAATATTATTTAAAAATAAATTATTTTAAATATCGTGCATATTTTATTATTGTTTGCATTTGGGAAAAAAACCTTGATTGGGAAACAAACATTATTTCGAGTAAGTCTTTGTTGGGTGTAGGATATTAAGCTTTTATTGGGGGAAAAAAAAATTGTTTGTTCAAAAAAGTTTGGTATTGTTTTGCATTTATTTGTAAAAGTGAAAAAAAAAATAATCCAAGACCCAAAAACGTGAGGGAAGATTGGCAACAAATGATTTGTCAGCATGGGCCCTGATTGGCCCAGCCATTCACTGATGCATGTAAAAATTAAAATAATAAAGAAAAAAGGGCATTTATAAGTTTAGAGATTCCATTAGCTTTATATGATATTTGAGTTTTTATTTCAAACAAAATAATTTATGAATGGTCTTTTATCAAAAATTGCTTAGGATTTAAATATTAAAAAAAAATTGCAAAATAATAAGTCTTCTTAGCTTTCATTTAATTAATAGAAGGGTCAAGCTTTACTGGTTCTGCTAATAAGGCATTTTCAATTATTACACGTTCACTAAATACAGCACTTACCCACTCATCCGGCCGGCTTTTTTTCAAAGATGTGCAAGTGAATGGTTCGGCCACCATTTCATGTCAGAAATTCAGTCTGTTTAGGGGATTGATGCTCACTATTGAATGATAAAACTATTGGATTATCGAATGATGTAAACTATCGAATGATCATTAAAATTGTGCGTATGCTCAAAAAATATCTACCCATACTTGATCAATCTTCACTAACTTCTCCTTCATCTCCCTTTGCTTCAACAACATCTATTCCCCGAGTCTACATACCCTTTTTTTCTTAGAACTCTTAATGTTTCTCCCCTTTTAAACATTCATCTATAACATTTAGCCACATCTAAGGGCCTACTCCTTCCCTTTTTGATCCCACACTCTCCCTTCATATATTTGCTTCGTCCCTCATCCTCTAACAGGCCCATTTAACCTAACACATTTATTTTCATATTTACTTATTGGATTCCCCTTTTCAAACTGCACTCCTTCAGCACCCATTCATTATGACTCTTTTTAACGCGTTTTTCCAAATACTTTTTAAGCCACATTTACCTTGCTCTGGATTTCTCCGGTGTATTATTACCTCCGTCATAACAGAGTAAAAGGTACTCAAAATGATAGCAGGTTTTTTACACTTGCCTGCGCATGAAATGCAAAAACACAGCAAATATAAACACAGATCAATTTATTATATTCGTTGCTGGAGGTTTTCACTGGTTGGTGAGTTGTCGAATTCTTGATTTAAAAAAAGTTTTTTTAGTTTTTTGTTTGATTAATTTATTTATGAAACCTAATCCATTTATGAATGAAGCCTTACTGTTGTTATATATTTGGCATTTTTAGAAAAAACCATTAAATTTGCTAACAAACAGTTACATAACAAACACATGGGGCTACCAAACCTGGATTCCTGGATAGCTCAGTGGGTAGAGCATTGGTGTACTAAACTAAAAGTCCCGGGTTTTCGATTCCCGTGTCCAGGTGTCATTTTTTAATTTTCAGAATAAGATACTTAGATGGAGTAATCTTCACTAAAAAGCATAAATAATATGTATATGACTATTTGATTCTTTTATATGCAATCCCTTACAATTATATAACTGTGCAAGTGCATTAAGCAAACTACTGAGTCGAGGTGGCTGCGTTATCTGATAGCTCGTGATCTTAATAAAATCACACATTTGTAGCCGACGATTTCCCACGTCCATTAGACTTTGCCTTAAAATATGCGTGAAGAATGACCCTGGACACGGGACAATTCCTGGATAGCTCAGTGGTTAGAGCATTTGCGCATTAAGCGAAAGGTCCCGGGTTTGATTCCTGTGTCTAGGGGTCATTTTTCAATTTTCAGATATTCTTTTTAGAGTGTTTGTATTGTTTGAAATTTTACCCATTGCCATTTAAATAATTGTGATGTATGACCATGGGCATGATACAAACCTGGATAGCTCAGTGGTTAGAGCATTGGCATGTTAAGTTAAATGGCCTGGGTTAAATTTCTAGTGTTCAGTAATAATTTTTTAACATATATTTATATTCGGACTGGGCCGATGCCGATTACCAATCTGACCATTGCCCAATTATGGCAGAATCGTTTAAGCCTGAGCCCGATTATTTTTTTAACTGTGTAATAGAGAAATCAGATAGTGGTGACTCACCAATTTTAAGCTGGGTAGCAGATAACATTGTCATTTGTACTATCTCTTGGGACACGGGAAGAGATTTGTAGAGAGGAAGTTGAGTTTAATGATTAAGGAGAAAAATATGTTTAAAATGACAGTTTGTGGAGAATCTTGGCAATTTTCAAGTGAGACAGAGAGTGAGTGTGATTACTGAGATATTGTGTGAGCGTAAGTTTAAGGACTGGACTGCTCAAATATTTTTATACTTAAGTTACTTATTTTAAAAATATTAACCAAAAGTTAGATTTAATGAATTTAAAATTTGTATTTTGTCATTTATCATTACTGTTTGACTTAAGTTTAGTATTTAAAATGTAGATAGTAATAATAATAGTTAGCTACTATTTATGGAAATGATGAAAACAAATAGAATCATATCTTTTGAATAACTTTGTGCTATTTTTGAAAAAAAATATCAAAAAGTATAATAATATATAAATAATATATTATATATATATAAATTAATATACACATTTGAATATTTTGGATTGATATCAAAGAAGTATAAAACATTTACCTGCCTTGAACTTCCCTTACTTATTTTTCAAATAGTTGCCACCCACAGCATAATTAACTTTATTATTACTATTATTATTTTACTAGGCGCGTGTAAGGAAATAGGTTTAGAAATGAACGCCGAAAAAATTGATCATACAGAGAACACAGATTAAGGACGATAATTTAGAGACTACTGTGAACAACATATCATTTGACTGGGTTAATAAGTTTAAATATTTAAGAACAATTTTAACTACCAATAATAATATCAAATTAGAAATTAGGAAAAGAATACAACCGGGAAATTCATGCTATTACTCGGTCAGTAAGTTGTTGACATCTCGACTGCTTTCAAGAAATATAAAACTCAGAATATACAAAACAATAATTTAACTGGTTGTTCTTTGTGTGTGTTAAACGAGGTTTTTTAATTTACATGATGAAAATAAATTTAGGATGTTCAAAAACAAAATGCTTAAGAAGATGTTTGGTTCAAAAAGGGATGCGGCTACTGGGAAGTGGTGACTGGGTAATGATAAGTTACATAACCTGCATTCATCACAAGATATTTGTTGGGATAATCATGCCTCGTAAATTACGTGGCGCAGGACACGCAGTGTGAATGAGAGATATAGAACCATGTTCAAGGTACTGACTGGCAAACCTAATGGGAAGACCTAGACAGAGTTGGGAGGATAAGATTAAAATAGACCTTAAAGAGAGAGGGTGTAATGAGACGGACTGGAAATAGCTAGCTCAAGATAGGATGGTGGTGTACTTTTGTAAGCATGGCAATGAACTTTAGATTTCCTAATGCCATAGAGTAGTTAAGTATGTATTATTGTTATTATTATATTATTATTATTATTATTATTATTATTATGGGTGTGCTAGTAGGCATCTCTCACTTTAAGTATAAGTTTGAATCGAGCACGAATGAAAACATGAGTAAACTGGAGAAATGTTTAGACTAGAAATACTTCAAGTTGAGTTTTTGTAATAGAGACATGCATAAATCATAAGCACAAACATAGATTTTTTAAGAATGAAATTTTTTGTCCAAAAATAAATATTGAAGAATTGTATTTGCTATTAAGTAATAGCTTTATATTGAAACAAATTATTTAAACTCTGAATTATTTAGCTAAAATTGAAAATTCTGAGTACTCAAAATTTTTCGAGTTTTGTAAAAGTATTTTGAATTGCGTTCAAATAACTAAAACTTGACATGAACTAGAATTTTTGAGTAATCACACACCCCTAATTATAATAAAGAAATTGAAATGAAATTATTTATGTTTATTACAAATTAAACAAACAAAAAAATTATTTATATCCAAAAATGTGTTTAATTTTGAATATTATAAAGAAAATAAAGAAAATTGTCAGCAGCGGTGATCAGCAAAAGGGCTAGTGACCCAGCCCCAATTTTTTTATATATCTTTGTTTCTTAAGGATGGTTTGATGAGGTTTCTATTCATCCACTGCTGGGCAAGTACTGAAAACTTAGGCTGGTTAGTGCTGTCCGCACCATCTGGTAGAAATCCCATGAACTAGGGGAGTTCAGGAAGTCTGTTGCCATTCATACTGAATTTCAATGAGCAAGAGTGAAAGGGCCTACCAATTTTCACAAACCCTCCAAAGTTATTTTGACATGGGGCAGATGGTTTTATTCCCTCTGAAGGAAATTGTGCCGGGATTATTATCATCCAAGAAAAAACCTTTGACTTTGTATTAAATGTTTTATTTGAGGTTTGGAACACACTGTTCTTACTTAACAGACCGCACACGGTAAAAGTTCAACATGACTGTTACATGACGCCAACAAGACAGTAAAAGAAAAAGTGCTTTTAATGAAAGTATTCATGCGCCACACTATTGGGCACTCACACTATTGGTTGAGAGGTTAGGCCTAAACAAGCATGAATATTTTAAACATGTTTTGACACTT